>JAREIK010001156.1:2502500-2507621 GCA_029783825.1 Sapria himalayana
TGACAGCAGCAGCATGCAATGGAAACATCGGCACCGAGTGCAGCCGTAGCTACCACAGCGGCTCAGTGGGGGCAACGGTGGCGACAGTGGCGGCGACGACGACGACGACAGTGGCGACGATAGTGGCGGTGACGGTGACGGCGGCGGCGGCGGCGACGGCGGTGGCTGCAGCGGCAGCAGAGGCAACGGTGGCGGCAGCAGTGGCATTGGTAGCGGCAGCAGTAGCAACAACAACAAATGTGGTATATACGTACGTATAAAGTCAGTATATATGTACATATAATACTGTAGTATTTTATGTACATATATAATGAGTATATTTGTACTCAGTATATATGTACACATAATACCATAGTTTTTATGTACATATACTATAGTAATATATGTACGAGTGAATGCTAGTATATATTTACAAATATACTGTATTATTATATATTTATCAAAACATAACTTTTTTTTATTTTAATTTAACTGAGTGGTTAAAATTTCTTACATATATGATACCACATTGTTCCCCATACAAAGCTTGTATAAGTGATGAGATTTTTCACTAAATATTACGTGCCGTGATTTGTACAATTTTGTCGTAGTAGAAAAATAGTGATGGGAGGAGCATAGGGAGAGAAAGTAATGTCAATAATTGGATAGATTATACTTTATGCACTGTCAGTAGATACATTGATGAATAAGATGTAATAAAAGTTTGTTATTTTTTTGTTTCAATTATGTAAAATATTGAATTAGAATTAGTTATTAAATGAATTTATTTTTTGTTTATTATAAATTATCATTAATAGTTTATTTTTTATTCAATTTGATATAAAAAATAGTAAATTATTTAATTAAAAAATTTTAAAATAAATTAAATTTTGAAATTAGTTTTGAAATTAAAATAGCTAGGGAAAATTCCCTAGCTAATTTAGCAATGTTTCCCTTGTTAATTTAGCTAGGGAATTTTCCCTAGCTAATTTAGCTAGGGATATGTTTATTTTAGCAATGAATTTTTCCGTCTCTAGATTTATTTAGCTAGGAACTATTTCCATCGCTAAAATTTAGTGGCGAGCACTTTAGCTTGCAAAATCTTCCATCATTTTTTCCATTTAGTGACGGAAAATCTCATTTAACTTGCTAATTTAGCTAGGGAGATTATCTTTTTTAGCAAGAAATTTTTTCTTCGCTAAATTTTTAGCTAGGGACACTTTCCCTCACTATATCCCGTCAGTAATCAATCGCTATATCCCATTTAGCGAAGAAAAATGCCCATTTAGATAGAGAATTGTCCCTAGCTATATGAGATTTGTCTTGTAGTGATTATTATTCTTCTACTTCTTTTATTCATCCTCTTTTTATTTCTTTTTCTTCTTTTTCTTCTTTTGCTTTTTCTTCTTTTTCTTCTTTTGCTTTTTCTTCTTCTTCAAATTGTTTCTCTTTTTCTTCTTCATTCATCATCATCATCATCATCATCATCATCATTATCTTCTTCTACTTTTATTATAATAATAATAATATTAATATTATTATTATTATTCTTGTTTTTTTCCAATTGTTTTTCTTTATAATTATCTTCTTCTGCTAACTACTACTTCTTCTTCTAGTTCCACTTCATCATCATCATCATCATCATCATCATCATCTTCTTCTTCTAATTTTTCCTGTTCTTTTTAATCTTCTTATTATTCTTTTTCTTATTTTTTTTCTATTTATTATTCTTTTTATATTTCTTGTTCTTTTTCTTATTCGTATACTTCTTCTTCTTCTTCTTCTTATTCTTCTTCTTATTCTTCCTCTTCTACATTTGTTTGCTTTCTACTTCTACTTTATCTTTCACTTATTTTTTTTCTTCTTCTTGTTCTTATAGTTTTTTTCATTTTATACTTTTTCATCTTCTTGTTTTTATTTATGTTGTTGTTAGTATTTTTTTTCTTGCTCATCTTCTTTTCTTCTTCTTCTCAATATTTTTGTTATTATTTTTCTTATTCTTCATCATCATTATCGTCTACTTCTTTTATCATTCTTATTTTCCTTTTCATATTTGTTTTATTATTATTCTTCTTTTTCATATTATTATTCTTCTTCTTTATATTATTATTCTTCTTCTTGATCTTTTTGTTATAATTATTCTCTTTCTTTTTCTTGTATTCTTCTACTTCTTAATAATAATAATATTATTATTCATATTATCCTTTTTATTCCTCTTCCTCATCATCTTCTTCTTGTCGTTCATCTTTCTTTGTTATTCCTTTTCTTCTTATTCTTATTCTTGTTCTTATTCTTCTTATACTTCTTCTTCTTCATTATCTTATTTTTCATATTTGAATACATTTTATTTTTCTTCTTCTTTTTATTTTTCTTCTACATCTTATTATTCTCTATCATTATTTTTCTTTTCTCCGTTGTCTTCTTCTTCTTCTTCTTCTTCTATTATTTCTTTTTTTTCTTATTCTACTACTTCTTCTTTTTCTTTCTTTTTATTCTTATTCTACTACTTCTTATTCTTTCACATCTTTTTTTTCTTCTCCCTTATCTTCTTTTTATTGTTATTTTATTCTTCATCTTAATCTTCCTTTTCTTTTTCTCTTTCTAATTCTTCATATTCATCATCTTCTTCATCTTCTCCTTCTCCTTTTCTTCTTGTTACGCTTCCTCTTTTTCTTTGTTTTCTTTATATTCTTTTTCTTCTCTAATTTCAAATTAGTTTTCTTTCTATTATTATTCTGCTTAATCTTAATCTTGTTCTAATTCTTATTCTTCTTTGTCTTCTTCATATTTATATCCTCTTCCTCTTCCTAGTTTTAACTCTTCTTCATATTCAACATCATCTTCTTCCTCTTTTATTATTCTTCTCCTAGTTATACTTTTTCTTCTTCTTCTTCTACTACTTTTTTTTTTCATTCCTCATCTTCTTTCCAATTTAGTTGTTTATTCTTTTTTTTCTTATTTTTTTTCTTAGTCTTATTCTTGTTCTTCGTGTTCTTCTTTATAATCTTCTTTTTCTTTTTTTTTCTTCCTAAACTAGCACATTTTTGTCTTCTTAATCTTCTTTTTTCACTTATTTTTGTTCTTTTTCTTTATTTTTTCTCCTTATTCTTTTTTTATTTATTTATTCTTATTTCTTTTATTATTTTAATAATAATAATAATTATTATTTTTATCATTCATTTTTTTCTTCTTATTCTTCAACTTTTTCTTTTTTTTTCTTATTATTCATCTTTTTTGCATTATTCTTATTATATTTCTTGTTTTTTTTTCTTCGTATACATCTTCCTCTTATCCTTCCTTTTCTTCTTACTTTTATTCTTCTTATTCTTATTTTTATTATTCCTCTTTTTCTTCTTATTTTTTTTCTTCTTCTTCTAATTCCTCGTCATCATCATCATCATCACCTTAATCTTCTTTTTTATTTTTTCTTTTTAGTCTTTTCTTTTTCTTTTTCTTATACTATTCCTTCTTACATTGTCTTCTCTTTCTCCTTCTTCTTCTACTTCTTCTTTTGATTCTTGTTCTTTTTTTTTCTTCTTGTTCTCTCATTCTTCCTTATCATCCTTATCTTCTATCTTCATCATCATCTTATAATTATCATTATTATTCTTCTTTTTCTTTTTCTACTACTTCATCATCATCTTCTTCTTTTTTTTCTACTTATTATTATTATTATTCTTCTTTTTCTTTTGCTTCTTCTTCTTCTTCTTTTTATTTTGCTAATTCTTCTTCTTCTACTTCTACTATGTCTTCTTCTAAGTTTTGTTGTCATACTTCTTTTTCTTTATTATCATCATCTTTTTATTCTTATTCTTATTCTTCTTCATATTCTTCTTCCTCTCTTGCTTATTCTTCATTTTTTTTACTTCCACAACAACAACAACAACAACAACAACTACTACTACTACTACTTCTTCTTCTTCTTCTTCAACTTATTTTTCTTCTTATACTTCTATTTTATCTTTTAATTCTTCTTCTTATTCTTCTTTATCATCATCATCATCTTCTTAATTGTCATCTTATTTTTCTTTATTTTATCCTTACTCTTCTTCTTATTCTTCTTCTCATCCTTTTTCTACTTCTTATTTTTATTATTCTTCTTCTCCTTTTAATATTCTTTTTCTTATCATTATTATTATTATTCTTCTTTTCTAATTCTTCTAATTCTTCTTCTTCCTTTTCACTTTTTTTTTCTTCTTATTTTTCTATCTTTTTTTTCTTCTTCTTCTACTTCTTCTTCTTCCTTTTCCACTTTTTCTTCTTTTTCTAACTTCTTCCTTCTAGCTCTTCTTCTCCTTCTTATTCTTTTTTTATTCTTTTTCTTCATATTCTTCTGCAGCTTCTTATTCTTCTTCATCATCAACTTCATCATCATCATCATTACCTTTTTCTTACTCTTCTTCTTGATCTACTACTTATTCTTCTTCTTATTTTGCTTCTTTTTTCTTCATTATTATGTTTCTTCTTCTTCATTTTTCTATTTCATCTTCTTCATCTTTTTCTTCATTATCATCATCATTATCATCTTTTTATTATTCTTCTTCTTCATCTTGATCATCATCTTCTTATTTTTTTTTCTTCTTCTTCTCAATCTACTACTACTACTACTTTTTTTCTTCTTCTTCTTCTTGTTGTTGTTGTTCAACTTCTTTTTTATCTTCTTTTGCTTTTTCTTTTACTTCTCTTGTTCTTTTTATTCTTATTTTTATTCATAATTTTTATCTTCTACTTTTTCTTTTTCTTCTTCATCTTTTACTACTAATTCTTCTTCTTCTTCTATTTCTACTTCTGCTTCTTCTTCTTCTTCTATTTCTAGTTCTGCTTCTTCTTCTACTTCTTATTCGACTTATTTATCTTCTTCTTCTTTTTTTTTCTTCTTGTTTGTCTTCATCTTCTTCTTCATCAAAATCATCATCTTCTTCTTCGTCAAAATAATCATTTTCTTCTTCTTCATTTTCATCATCATCATCTTCTTCTTCTTCTTTGTCTTCTCCTTCTTATGTTTTTTTATTCTTCTTCTATTTATTTTTTCTTCTTATTCTATTTCTTATTATTATTCTATTTATTATTATTCTTCTTATTATCATTTTTATTGTTATTCATATTTTTCTTTTTGTCCTTCTTCTACCTCTTCTTTGTGTC
>JAREIK010001156.1:2510621-2821236 GCA_029783825.1 Sapria himalayana
GAAGGAGGATGAGGAGGAGGAGAAGGAGAAAAAAGAAAAGAATGAGAAGAAAAAAAGAGGAGTAAAAGAAGAGGAGGAGGAAAGAGAAGAATAAAAAAAAGAAAAAGATGGAAAAGAATGAAAAGGAGAAGGAGGGGGGAAGGAGGGGAAGGAGGGGTGAAGGAGGGGAAGGAGGGGGGAAGGAGGGGAAGGATGGGGGAAGGAGGGGAAGGATGGGGAAGGAGGGGAAGGAGGGGGGAAGGAGGGGAAGGATGGGGAAAGGAGGGGAAGGAGGGGGGAAGATGGGGAAGGAGGGGAAGGAGGGGGGAAGGAGGGGAAGGAGGGAAATGAGGGGGGAAGGAGTGGAAGGAGGGGAAGGAGGGGGGAAGGAGGGGAAGGAGGGGAAGGAGGGGGGAAGGAGGGGAAGGAGGGGGGAAGGAGGGGAAGGAGGGGGGAAGGAGGGGAATGAGGGGGGAAGGAGGGGAAGGAGGGGGGAAGGAGGGGAAGAAGGGGAAGGAGGGGAAGAAAGAAAAGAAGGAGGAGAATGAAAAGAATGAATACTACTAAAAATTACCATAATATTGACCAAAATACCTTCCAACAAATTCGGTCGGTAATTGTTGTCCAAAACATGACCAGTAAGCAAACAATAAAGGGTATTGGAAAAAAAATTTCCGACCATATTTCCGACCAAATTTCAGACCAAAGATTAACCATAATTACTGACCAAATATTTTTGGTCTGAAATCAGTCTGTAGAGTAGTTATCGAATATATTACCGACCATTTAAAGATCGATCATTATAATTGGTCAGTATAATATTTTTTCAAATTATTTATAGTTCTATACTTTCTGTTCATTTTACTGATCAAATATATAGGTCGGTAATTACTGACTAATTCATGACCAATTTAGAGATCTAAAGAGGTGCATCGGAAAAAAATACTTCTGATCAAATTCTCGACCAACTACCAACCATATATTCCCGACCAACTATATTTGGTCGGAAATATGGTCTCTAAATTAAGAGGGAATTTACAAAAAATATTCCCGAAAGATTAACGACCATTTAACGACCAAAAATATATAACCATTAAAAATGATCGGTATAGTGGTTATCCAATATATTTATAAAGTCGTAATTACCAATTAAACTACCAACTGAATATTTATATTGGTAATTACTGATTTTTTCATGACCGAATACCGACCATAACTCCCGACCAAAAATTTTTGATCAGAAATTGGTCAGTAAATTAGGATGGAAATAAGAAATAGAAATTGCCAACAAATTACCGACCATTTAACGACCAAAAACCTATTACCATTAAAATTGGTTGGTAAAATAGACTTCCAAATACTAATAGATTTTTTCTCACCGACTATTTACTGACCATAATTTTGGTTGATAATTCATTGTTTTGATTTTTTGATTTAAAAATTCATTTCCTAAGTAAATACCACCTTCATTCATTCAAAACAATGTCATTTGTTCGATTCAGACGCTACTACAAGCACAAATTCGATGAATTTTTTTCTATTTTTCTAAATCCAGATAAGTTTTTATTTGTTATTCTCTTTCAAATTGCTTAACAACATCTCTGTCTCTCTTAATTATATATAGACAATTGAAATTTCATTTTTTCAGTATATTGGGTATTAGGTTTTTTCTTCTTCTCCTAATTTTTTAATTTTCACTTCAATTTGATTTAACCTAACATAATTTTGACTCGACACAATTAATTATACTATAATTTTTCATTTTTTAAAATTTGTTCATCTACTATTTATATTTTTAGGGTTTTAGTAATTTTGATTTCAATTACATGATGTTTGCATCTGAATAATCTTAATTAATGGTTTATATTTATATAATCGTATGATATTATGTATAAAAGTCTATACTTTAAAATATATAATGATTTATGTTAAATCAAACTTTTATTTAATGTTAATCTTAAATGTCTATAACAGTATATATAAACTTTTATACATTTAAATAATCGTATGATATTATGTATAAATGTCTATACTTTATATAAACGTATTACATTATAAATACATATTGATATGTTTATATAAACATATAATATTATATATAAATATGTATACATATGCATTAATGTTTATAAATATCTATACAAAATTTACATTAAACTATCCATTTATATATTTTATGTAACAATTATGTAATATTAAATGATTATATAATTTTGTAAATATTTATATTACATATTATTTTTTATATAAATATAGAATATTCATAATGTTTATATAAATGTGATATATATACTATATATTATTTATAAAAGTGTTACATATAAATATAAAAATATATAAGTAACATTTATAAAAATATTTTTATTAACAAATATTATATAGATACACGTGTTTAATTATATAATCATATGCAATTTTATATAAATCTATTTATAACTATATTTATAATAAAGTAAACTATTTTTATAACTATATTTATAACTTTACATAACTAATTTGTAACTATATAATAATGTATAACTATATGTATAATTATATATAACTATATTTCTAAAAAAATATACTATATGCATACTAATATATAACTATATATAATTATATTTTACTAAATGTATACCTATATTAATAGATAGATAGACAGATACAAAGTATAGAAAGAATGATACTCAGATAGACATAAAGATAGATAGATAGCTAGACATATAGACAGATAGATAGGCACGTAGACAGACAGACAGATAGAAAGAAAGATAGATAGAATTAAATATAATTATGTCTTTAACTACATACATATTTATAACTATATGTGTATAACTAGAAATAAATATTTTTATAAATATGTAACAATCTATATAATTAAATATAACTATATTTGTTACTATATATACATATATGTATTCATATAATTAAATTAAGATATTTGTATATACCGTTGTATATATTTTGTATAACTACTTATCACAACTTGTATAAATATATCTATATATAACTATTTGTTTAATTATATATAACTATTTATAACTATATATATTAGTTGAATAATAATATATAACTAAAAATAATTATATCTTACTATATGTATAACTATAAAAGCTTTATACATAATAATATTTAAATATATACTTTACAACTTATATTTAATATATATTTGTATATATTAGTATATAAAAAAGCATTTTACTATATCTATACCTATACGTAACTATATGTATAAATATATAAAATTAAATGAACAAATATATAAACCTACAAGTATAAATATACACTTAATTATATGTGTAACTATATGGGTAAAAGTAACTATATTTATAATTACAGGTATAACAACATATAAAATTATGTTAAACTATATGGGTATAACTATATAAAAATATTTGTATAACTAAATAAATGTCTATATAATTATATATAACTATATATGTAACTATATATACATATATGTATTAATATAATTAAAGTAAAATATTTTTTTATAACGTAATTTATATTTATGTATAACTACTTATAACTAAGTGTATGAATATATCTATATATAACTATATGTTTAATTATATATAATTATTTATAACTATATATATTATATGTAAAATAATATATAACTATAAATAATTGTATCTTACTATGTGTATAACTTTAATGTTTTATACATAATTATATCTAAATATTAAATTTACAGCTTATATTTAATATATACTTGTATATAGTAGCATATTAAAAAATATTTTACTATATTTATACCTATACATTACTATATGTATAAATATATAAAATTAAATTAACAAATATATAAACCTACATGTGTAAATATACGTTTAACTATATGTGTAACTAAATATATAACCACATGTAACAATATTTATAATTGCATGTATAACAACATACAACATTATGTTTAACTATATGTGTATAACTATACATAAATATTTGTATAACTAAATAAATGTCTATATAATTATATATAACTATATTTGTAACTATATATACATATATGTATTAATATAATTAAAGCAAAATATTTTTTTATAACATTTTTATATTTATGTATCACTACTTATAACTACTTGTATGAATATATCTATATATAACTATATGTTTAATTATATAACTATTTATAACTATATATATTATATATAAAATAATATATAACTATAAATAATTGTATCTTACTATGTGTATAACTTTAAAATTTTTATGCATAATTATATTTAAATATTAAATTTACAGCTTATATTTAAAATATAATTGTATATAGTAGTATATAAAAAAATATTTTACTATATCTATACCTATACATTACTATATGTATAAATATATAAAATTAAATTAACAAATATATAAACCTACATGTGTAAATATACGTTTAACTATATGTGTAACTATATGTATAACCACATGTAACAATATTTATAATTACATGTATAACAACATACAACATTATGTTAAACTATATATGTATGACTATATATAAATATTTGTATAACTAAATAAATGTCTATATAAATATATACATTGTTTATAATTACAGCAAAATATTTATATATACATATATGTATTAATATAATTACAGCAAAATATTTTTTTATAACATTGTTTATATTTATGTATAACTACATATAACTACTTGTATGAATATATTTATATATAACAATATGTTTAATTATATAAAACTATAAATAATGTATAACTATAAATAACTATATATTTATAACTACTTGTATGAATATATTTATAACTATATATATATTATATGTAAAATAATGTATAACTATAAATAATTATATCTTACATGTGTATAACTTTAAAAGTTTTATGCATAATTATATTAAAATATTAAATTTACAGCTTATATTTAATATATACATGTATATAGTAGTATATAAAAAAGTATTTTGCTATATCTATACCTATACATTACTAAATGTATATAATATATAAAATTAAATCAAACAATATATAAAGCTACATGTATAAATATACATTTAACTATATGTCTAACTATATGACTAACCACATGTAACTATATTTATAATTACATGTATAACAACATACAACATTATTTTAAACTATATGTGTATAACTATATATAAATATTTGTATATCTAAATAAGTATCTATATAATTATATATAACTATAATTAGAGACAATTGGGTTTGTTAAAAAAATTAATTTTTTTAACTAGTTATGGAAGATGATCGTGAATGGATGTACAAGGGTCAAATAGTGAATGAAATGTTCTCTAATGAATGAGAGGATAAAGTTGATGAATTTGCTGAGTTTGCTCTGAGATATCCTGAGTATGTGAATGGTGGTACAGATATAAGGTGTCCTTGTACTTTAGTTAAATGTCAGAATAAATGGTTTTTGAATTTTGAGGCTGTGAAGATGCATTTGTATAAAAATAGTTTTGTGGCGGATTACTATGTTTGGATATACCATGGTGAGAAGCAAGTCCACAAGAGGTGTTCAAGTTTAGTACGAGTGTTAGTAAGTGAAACTTATCAGATGGTCTCGGATAATATTAATCACACTACATACAATAAAATAGTTTTTGATACCGCGGGTCCTAAAATCAACCCAAATGAGGAATCCAATGCTGAGGCAAAAAATTTCTATGACATGATTCGAGTTGGAGAAAAACCTGTATATGAAGAAAATTCTAAGCATACTCAACTTTCTGCAGCCATTACGATGTTAGAAATAAAGTGCATACACAGGTGTTCCCTGGCATGGTTTGATGATATGTCTAAATTCATTCAATAATTGTTACCAAAAGATAATCTAATGCCATTGGATTTGTATAGCACGAAGAAGTTAGTTAGAGGCTTGGGATTACCCGCACAGGTCATTCATTACTGTGTGAACAACTGTATAAAATACTAGGGTGATGATAGTGACCTTAAAAGTTGTAAAATATGTGGGCATGCTTGGTACAAGCAAAAGGTTAGGGGTTCTAGAAATAGATTATATATACGTAAGTTGAAGGTGTCGTATAAGAAGATGCACTATTTTCCAATAACACCTAGGTTATAGAGATTGTATGCATCAACTGCAATAGCTAATGAAATAAGATGATATTTAGAGCATCATATAGAGGATGGTAAGATGTGTCATCCTTCTGATGCCCCTACTTGGAAACATTTTGATGGGTGTTTTCCTGATTTTTCTTATGAAGTTCGAAATGGTAGGCTGGGTTTATTTGCTGATGGTTTTCAGCTGTTTGGTGAACCAAGACAGCAATATTTTTTGTGGATTGTGGTGGTGACCCTGTATATTTTGCCTCCAGACTTATGTATGAAGGAGAAATTTATGTTTTTGATTGTGTTAGTACCGGGGCCTATAAATCCAAATGGGAAAATAGATGTTTTCTTGCTGTCATTGATAGTAGAGTTGAAAAATCTTTGGGGTGTTGGGATTCAAACTTTTGATATTTCCAAATGGAAAAATTTTCAGATACGTGCTGCCCTCATATGGACCATAAATGACTTTCCAATGTATTCTATGATGTCTAGGTGGAGTACAACTAGTATGTTGGCATCTACATTGTATGAAAGATTCTGATGCTTTTAGATTAATTAAGGGTGGAAAACAGTCGTGGTTTGACAACCATCAGAAGTTTTTTCCCATTAATCAACCGTATCGACGTAACATCAAAGACTTCATTAAGAATAAAAAAGTTACTACACAAATCCCTGGGGTTTGATATGGGGATGAAATTCTACAGGAATTGAATAACGAAGGGTTGAGGAAGGTAATAGATGTTGATGCTGAGGTTGTGAATGCAGCTATATCTAAGACTTGTGGATTAAATAAAAGAAGTATTTTCTAGGGTTTGCCCTACTGGCGTGAACACTTGCTCAAGCACAATCTTGATATTATGAATAATAAGAAGAATGTATTTGATAATATTTTTAATACAGTGTTTAACATTCCAGGGAAAACTAAGGACACTTACAAGTCAAGAGATGAGTTGAATAAATATTGTCGTCATCCTCAATTTGCAAAAAATCTTGTCACCAATAAATACACTGATGTGCCATTTATTCTGAATAAATCACAGAAAAAGGTTGTGTTGGAGTCGGTAAAAAAACTTTAGATTTCTAGATGGGTATGCTTCTAATCTGGGAAGATGTGTGGATGCGAAAAAACTTAAGATGTTTGGCATGAAGAGTCATGATTGTCATGTTTTCATACAAAGGTTGTTACCAATTGCTTTTCGAGAATTCCTACCTAATAGATAATGGGAGCTGATAACTGAGATTTTTTTATTATTCAAGCAACTGACTTCTTCTTCATTGACTAACGAGGAGTTGAGTATTCTAGATGAACAAATTTCAGTTATCTTATGCAATCTTGAGAAAATCTTTTCTCCTAGTTTTTTTGATAAATGAAATATCTTCTAATGCACTTAGCTTATGAAGCTAGGATTGCTGGTCCTGTCCATTCTCGTTGGATGTATCCTCCATTAAGGTAATATTAATTCACTAAAATAATTTTTTTCCTATGTATATAAATATAAATATAAATATAAATATAAATATAAATAAATAAATAAATAAATAAATAAATATATATATATATATATATACTCACACACACACACACACACAAAATTGACTTGTAATTTGTAATAATCTTTTTGTAGATACTTGAGGAAAATAAAGCATACAATAATGAATAAGGCTTAGGTTAAAGGTTCTATATCAATAGGTTATATTATGGATGTGGCTGCAAAATTCACATCATTCTATTTCAAAGAAGAAGATCCAACTCTTCCACTTAAGGAAAAGTGGAATGATGTTTATCTTTATGACAATGTGGATAATGATATGTTTGAAATTTTAAAGCCTCTGGGTAAAGCAATTGGTGTTGAAGCAAAAAGGTATCTAGTAAACTATAAATATACTGTAGCTCATCTATATGTCCTAATAAATTGTCCAGATGTTCAACTATTCATTGAGTAAGTATTTCCTAATAGTCAAATGACATCTATTACGCAAAATAATTTACTATTTCCTATCAATATATCAATTATTGTTAATTTCTTTTTTAGTGATTTTATTATAGATAAACGTAAAGAGTTTCCAAATATGAATGAAGAAGTAATTAATGTTGTGACAGAGAAAGAATTTCTATTATTTTTTGAAAAATACGTATGTTTACTTATAATGGAAATCACAAAATAATAGTATTGTTCTAATAAAAATTTATAATTGTAATCTAAACAATCCATTTAATTTTGATTACAGGTTCATAATCGTGCAAATAAAATTTCCAATCATTATCTTCGAAGTATAGCATGAGGTCCACTAAGAGAGGTTAAAACGTACAATAATTACTATGTGAATGGTTTTAAATTTCACACTAAATCGTATGGTAGCTATCGGGCAATAGACAATATAGGGATATGTATTAAAGGATCAGTATACAATGAAACAGAATATGACTATTACCGGACTCTGGTCGAAGTGATCGAGTTAGAATTTGAAGTCCTCTCAATTAAAAAAATTGTATTATTCAAATGTGAATGATTCGATCAAACACCACATGTTGGTATTGTTGTCCATCCTTGATATAAACTTATCGATGTGCATGATAAAAATCGATTCAACAAGTATGAACATTTTTTCTTAGTAGTACAAGCATCACAGGTCTATCATTGTGAATATCCGAGTCGGACTGGTCTTAGAAAGGATTGGAAAGCTGTGTGTAAGATAAAATCAAGGGTTCAAATTGGCATCCCCTCATCACCAAGTACTGATTTCATAAAACCAACATTTCAAAATGATGACAATGATGTTATAATCAAAGCTATGGTTGGGGATGAAGACATCCTTTTAGTCACATATTCTGAGATGGATACAAGTAGGGATGTAGATGTTGATGAAAATTTAATTGATTATGAGGAAGAAATGAGTGATGAAGATGAGTTTGAAAATGATGTTACTACATCTAAAGAAGAAGACGAATCAGATTTGGATGATTCTGATGAGAATGAGTAGATAGTGAGTTTTATGTATTTTTAATCATTAATCATTTTTGTTTATTTTTATTGCCTTATGTATTTTTTATAGGTATGGCATGTGAACGAGGTAGAGGCAGCACGTTGCAAGGTCGTACGAGTTATGGTATAGGCAGCACGACCTCAGGTATGCCCAAAACTGATAGAGGGTCATGGGTGGATGAGACGCCACATTAGACAAAGAAGATTGTAAACATACTGCAGCAGCAACATTAGCTGACTGATCCACATAATGGTCATGAGATTTTGATGAATGATCAAGAGACGTGGGAGGGAGAGGAGGGAGAAGATGGAGATGTTGGAGAGTCTTCCTCAAAGCACCCTACAGATTAGACTCTCACTATTGCTCATTTTGATCCGATAATTGATAATCCGTAAGATATAAAACTTAACAAATTATATATCAATTTATTAATTTATTTTTTACTTGCTAATAAATTTTTTGTTACAGGACGAAGTTAGAGCAGTCAGATTCTATTTCTAAGATTTTGAGGATAATTTTCAGGAAGTCTTTTAAACCTAATGGACATAATTGGAAGTCACTCATTAATAGAGACCAATTAATGATTTGGAGAGAATTTAATGTAAATATTACCACCTAAAAATTTTTACATCTTTTATTTATTCTTTTGTTCACTAATTAAAAATTATTTATTTATAATTGCAGAAAGTTTATAGGTGGATACAGTCAAAGGAGTCGGTCAAAAGTGTGTTCTACAAACATGCTGCCAGTCGGTATAAAGATACCATGTACGAGATCAAAGATAAATGGCTGAAGAAGAAAGAAAAAGATTTGAGTGTCCTAGATCATGTTTTCGAGGAGTGGCGGAGCAAATGGGAAGATTTAGATTATAGGATGAGGTGTGATAAACAGAGCGGCAAACATCGCTCAAAGCGGGCTAGGGAGGTTAGTGGCATGTCTACACACACTTGTTGATCTCGCTCTATGCGTGAGCACGAATGAGCATTGGTATTATTTCTAATTTATACTTTTTATGTTTATTACTTTGTGAATTGTGTTTAATTATGCCTAAATTTCATTTTTCATAAGGAATTTTTTTTCAATAGAATTAACGTATGTATTGTGTGTAATTATAGACACTCAAATGGGTAAGAAGCCTAGTGCTCCATGATTATACAAATACACGCACACGAAGGCTCATGATGATCAAATTTTAATTGATCAGAGATCTCGTGTAACAAATGTTTCATTAAAAAAAATTAACTATTTTTTGTTTGAATATAAATTGAAATATATTTCGTACATTTTTATTAGGAGAGATATGAGGAAATGTTAGCTGTTGCGACTCAAACGTATTACTAGTCTACTTCTGGTTCATGTGATGGTGCAATAGGTAGTTCTCATTCATCAGTTCCACCAGTTGATACGAATCAGATTTGGTATGCGACTATTAATGGCAAGAAGAAGATGCCAGTCTATGGCATTGGTTCATCAATATCATCATTCTACTCGCGTAGACGACCAGATTATGAAGCTGAATTTTCAGGACTAGTTTCAAATTTGTTCTCGACGATGGAGGAATTTCAGGACATGATGAAAAATGCGATACAGTATCAGTTGGTCGATATCGAGTGACTCATGATGACTATGAGGATGATATGAATGAGTTGTGTATGTGTTTTGACTGGCTTACAAAGAAGTTTAAGGAAGGAAGACTGTAGTTCAAACCTGATGATCTACCTCGGATTATTCAGCATAATGCTCCAGCTACAGCATCTACTCTATCACCTACAACAATACCTACAACAATTGGATCAGGACTAGTATCAGCAGACAGCTCTACCCCAGTACCCGACATCTCACAGTGTGGACCATAAATATCATAACATAACGATTATGAAACTAGGTTGGATGATTGAGTGTATTACACATATTTTTTTCAATGCCTTAAACTTTGATTTTGGATTTCATTTTTTTAATTTCTCTTGATGTATTTAATATATATATATATATATATATGCAGTATATATAGTTGTTTGCTTGATTTAATTGGATTTTTTGTGTTATCTGTCTATGTTTCTACAACAATTGCATAAAACTGGATGTTTTTTGTATTTTATTTATTTTGTGTTTTATGTTCCAGTTTCGGCAGAAAGTGCTGCAAAAACTGCAAAAAAAAATTTCATTCGGTAATTAACGACCGAATTGCGACCAAACCGACCAAAATTTTTTAATATCAATGGTTGATAAACAGTCACCAAATGTTCGGTAATACATTTGGAGGTCAATTACCGACCAATGATTTTAAATAATTTTGGTTGATTTTTGGTCGCAATTTTTTTGGTTATTACCAACCATTTGGAGACTATTTACCGGCTAAGTACTTTTGGTCGAAAAATAATTGGAATTTAGTTGGTAATTTTTTTTGGTGAATGGTCTATAAATGGTCGTTAATTACCGACAATTTGGAGACCATATACTGACTTAATTATTTTGGTCGGAAAATTATCAGAATATAGTTGGTAAATATTGGTCGGTAGAGAGTCGGTAAATGGTTGGTAATTTATTGACCGGCTGATTTTTTGTCGGTAAAAAAATTAGCGACGAGTAAAATTACAACCAAATATATTTGGTCAGTAAATGGTCGTCATTTGGTTTAATGACCAAAAAAGACCGAATTAGCGATCAAATAATTGGTCGGTAATTTGATAAATTTTAGTAGTGAGACGAATAAGAAGAAAATGAAGAATAAGAAGAAAATAAAGAAAAAAAATGAGGAGAAAAAGAAGAAGAAAAAAAATAAGAATAATAAGAAGAATAAGAAAAATAAAAAAAATAAAAATAATAAAAATAATAAAAAGAAGAAGAAAATAAAGAAGAAGAAGCATGATAATGAGAAGAAGAATAAAAAGAAGAAGAATAAGTAGAAGAACAAGAAGTAGAAGAATAAGTAGAAGAATAAGAAGTAGAAGAATAACTAGAAGAATGAGAAGTAGAAGAATAACTAGAAGAACAAGAAGTAGAAGAATAACTAGAAAAAGAAGAAGTAAAAAAATAAGTAGAAAAAGAAGAAGTAGAAGAAGAGGTAGAAAAAAAAAGAAGTAGAAGAATAAGAAGAAGATGATGATGATGATGAATAAGAAAGAGGAGAAGAATAAGAAAAAAAATAAAAAGAATAATAATAATAATAAAGATGATGAATTAGAAGAAGATGATGAAATAGAAGATTTATAAGAAAAAAAAATAAGAAGAATAAGAATATGAAGAAAAAAATGAAGAAGCACAATAATAATAATTTTAATAATAATAACAAGAAAAAAAAGTACAAAAAGAAGAATAAAAAGAGAATAATATGAAGAAGAATAAAAAGAAGAAAATATGAAGAAGAAGAAGAATAAGTTGACAAGAATAAGTAAAAGTAGGAGATTATGAAAAATAAGAAGAAAAAAAAGAAAAAGAAGAAAAAATTAAGAAAAAGAATAAAAAGAAAGAAGAAAAAAAAAGAATAAAAAGAAGAATAAAAAGAAAGAAGAAAAAAAAAGAATAAAAAGAAGAATAAAAAGAAAGAAGAAAAAAAAAGAATAAAAAGAAGAATAAAAAGAAGAATAAAAAGAAGAATAAAAAGAAGAATAAAAAGAGAATAATATGAAGAAGAATAAAAAGAAGAAAATATAAAGAAGAAGAAGAATAAGTTGACAAGAATAAGTAAAAGTAGGAGATTATGAAAAATAAGAAGAAAAAAATAAAAAAAAAAGAAAAAATTTAGAAAAAGAATAAAAAGAAAGAAGAAAAAAAGAAGAAGAATGAGAATAAGAACAAATAATAAAAATTCTAGGGGTTTCAGTAAAGAATCAACATAATATATATATTATCAAAATATACATACATGTAAGAGTGCATATAGAATTGAGTAGCTAAAAAGGCATAATGATTAATACACTAAAAAATATGGTAGATTAGATTTTAGTCAAACTCAACCTTGTGGTGGGATATTTCAATTTGGAACTAGTTCCGCTTCATTGACTAGAAGTTAGTAGTGATACATTAAATCCTAGGTAAACCAATTAATGCACCACTAGGTAACGTCATTGTTATGCTACCTAAACTAGATATATGTTAATGTCTAATTTGAAGAGGTCAAATGCAAGATTCTCATAAATGAAAGAGTCGGGCAAGGAAGCCCTCTTAGACTAAAGAGTAAGACAACCCTCGTTGCATTGAATTTGATAGTATTCCTATGGGGCTTAGTCTTCCAAAGAGTAATCCTAATCCATGTTGCTTGAGCATTGATTTTGAGAGAAAAATGCATTGTCAAACTAATTATGAGCATTAATCTTCTGATTATATTTTTGAAGGATCCTAGGATAGTCAATATTGTGAAAACCTACTTTCATCCTACTTATCATATGATTCCTAGGTATATAAGTAGTTAGGAGATAATAAAATATTATAAATTAGAAAAACAATTAATAATTAATGAATTTAGAAAATTTAGTCGAGTAGTATTTGTGACATCCAATATATGGACTAGTCATGACGATGCTTCATTTATATGTTTTACCACCCACTATGTAGACTATAAATAGAAACTTAATAAAAAAGTTTTAGGATTTTTTGAGATTATCCATCCTCATGATGGCACTACCATATATGAGTGTATGACATGGATATTTAGGAAATATAAAATTCAGAATAAAATATTTAGTATCACTTTCGATAATGCTTCTAATAATAAAGTAGCTAATAGTATTTTTATTAGAAATGGGCCATTCGGTAAGATATTTCACTTTAGATGTATATGTCATGTAATTAACCTCATAGTATAGGTAGGAATAAAAATTATTTTTCTTGCATTAGCAAAAATAATAAATTCACTAAAACATACCTTAGGATGCCTAGTAGAGAATAGGAGTTTAGTAGTCTATGTTTATCTATGGGGCTAAATAAATTTCAAATAGATATTATACATCATTTGGAGTTATACTTACCTTATGTTGGAGTTATATTATTTTCTAACACTTAATATCTGATTACTTCAATAATAAGAATGATGAACTTATTATTGATGATTCAGACTATGATACAAAAATTATTTTTATAAAATTCTCAAAGATTTTCTATGACACGATGAACATGTGTTTGCCTATGTACACTACTTTCATTGCATTTAGGTGCATATACGATGCTAGTAGCATGTTTAAAAAATATAGAAGTTATCATGTATTTAGTATCAATGGTTGTTGAGATGAAAACTAAGTATTTGAAATACTAGTATTTCATTCTAACTCTATATTATTTGGCTACATGTATGAATAATAGGATTAAGGTGGAAAGGGTAGAAAATATTTTGACATACATATTGATATGCATTAACCAGGTACACCAGCCTGAAGTGTTCATTCACAAAAAATTAAATAACATATTTACATATTATGTTACTAGATATGGTAGTTGTAGCCAGGCTTAGAGTATGGACATAAAGACCATATTCATAGATGGTGACTCCTCCATTCAGTTAACTAGGAACAAATAATAGGATAGTCAAATGAATAGGAGTGAGTTATTTTAGTACTTAGATATTGATTACTATTCCATCCTATCACAGGATAATAATAAGAATTTAAGATATTTTTCTATAGTGGAAATCATATGAATTCACTTATCCCTTGCTATCTAAGATAGCAAGTGACATTTTTATACTAACCCCTCTGATGTCTGGAATTGCATCAGAGTCTACTTTTTCTATGGCAGCCAATATTACTTCAGATAAGAGATGAAGATTACCACCATATATTATAGAAGCACTTGTATGCATGAAGGACTAGAAAGATTTATTGTTAGGCATTAAAAATAAGGCACATGATATGATGACATATGATGATTCATGAGACATATAGATCGAGGATATTGAGGGCACTAGTGATATCTTCATATGCATTCATGATGATGATGATTCACATATCCATCCACACTATCATACCACAAACATCAATTAATCATTGATGATTCTTGATTTATATCATCATGTGATAGTGATACTGTGCATGTTAGCTAGTGCTTATTTATTTTTGCCATTATTTTATTTCATTTTGATGATTGCACTATTGATGATATCTTTTAGTCTGACTTGTATTATTTTAAATCATAGTCTAATTTTGTGTTTTCTTTGAATAGAAGTGTTGTGAGATAAAGAAGTTCCAAGCAAGATACCATAAATGATCCTACTACGAAAACTGGGTAGATTGTAATAATAATGTTTTAATGCTTTAGATGTAGCTAAGTAGGTAGTTTAGATCAAGAAGTTCATTGATGAACTAAGTGTTGTTTCTTGCATTACAAACCTAGTGGACTTCTAAAGTGATAATAATGGGGCTACTACTTAAGCCAAGGAACCTAGGTCACATCAATGATCCAAACATATACTCAGACATTTTCATTTTTTTCATGAGATCATTGAAAGATAAGATGTCAAGATATGCAATTTTCTTATTGATGATAATGTTGCTGATCATTTGACTAAGTCTCTTGCATAATCAAAGCATGATAATCATACTAAATCATTGAGTATTCGTTTTTTGCCTAATTAGGCTTAGGACAACAAGGGAATTATTAGTAGTATACCTTAGCCCAATGACATATACATTGTCATTGTATGTTTATATTTGATACATGAGGCATTTATCAAATTATCCTATTATATCGAGTTGATAAAATAAGATTCTTGAATAGTTGATTCTACTTTATATCAAGTATGGGAATAATAATGAAGTAAGTCTATTATATTTTTTGAGAAATGGTCATGTTTTGTGAATCATGAATAAAGGATATTACTCAAAATATAGATATATGTTAAGAACATTATTTTGGATTGATCTACCATGAGAAATACTACATAGATTACATCATTAGTAATTCTCATTGTAGTAGTGGTATTTGAGTCCTTCAACCTAATCTCACCATGGATTCCTATATGAGAAACTTCATGTCTTGACATAGCTTAATATTATCCTCAATATGATAGTAATATATTTAAGGTTTAGCAAGAAGTAAATTATGCAGAGCCTAGAGGAATGTGAGTGATAGTGATGGAATTTATCTTGTTTTTAATTGAGTGAGATATTTATTGGCATCTTGATAAGTAAGACTAAGAAATACATGGTTGTGTTCAAATAAGATTGATAATAATTATCAATATTATTTTATTTAGTCAGTCTTCTTAAGAATCAAGGAATTATTAAGTTAAATAAAACTAATATATTCTATGTTATATGCTTAATTAAGACTTCATGTGACATATAACCAATATCATACTCTGATAAGATATTTTGAGTCATTGGATTCACTTGATTTGGGTTGCTATCATATCTTACTAGAAACTAATTATAACTTGAAGGCTTAAAATATGATTTGGGCCTGATGTCTACATTGAGTGAACCTATAGGATCACCAACTAGAACGAGATATAAAAGAATAATATAAAACTCTCTCTTTTAACCCATTAATTCTCACAAGCCCAAACCCATTGAGATTTAATAGAATTTGAATTAAATTTAATCATAACGAATTATTTTATAAGGGAAAATATATTTTTTTATTATAGAGTTAAATTGATTTAAATTTAATCTAATCCAATTGAATCATTTAATAAAGAAAAATGTTTTTAAATTATGTAGTTAAATTGATATGGTTTAAATTTAATTTTAATAAATCATTTAATAAAAAAAAATTATTAATTATGAAGTTAAATTGATTTTGAGTTGGGAGACTTCTTATAAAAAAGAAGATATCAAGAAGAGAATTAAAGTTTTTGCAAGTGAGGTTTTGAGAGCACTTTTGTTTTAAGTTTCTTTAAAAAAAAATATTAAAACATAATCTAGGGTTTTTGTAGGACAAAACTTGTTGTAAGATGCTAGCACTATGTCACATTCATTGGTCATTCATGTGGATTCCTTTAGAGGGCATTTACATCCTATAATGTAAATTTTTTCAAATTTACATTATTTTTTTTAATCTAGGGTCTTGGCTCATTTTGTTTGTTCATTTTATCAAAGAGATATGATTTAATTTTTTTTTAATTGTTTTTTTCAAATTGCTTGGATCTTGGTGGTGTCCAATATTTAAACCATTATTTCCACTACAATTATAATAACTGGATCCTAAGAATTTCTTGGTTATGATCCTAATATTAGATATTTTAGTTGTTTGGTATCTTAACATTTGGAATCTGAGGGCTGTTAGCCCAAGTAATGATTCTTGACATTTGGTATTAGAGTTGGTCATCTCAAGATTCATTTGCAAGATTTATTAGGGAAGATTCTATAAATTGTTGGGTCAAAGAGATTAGAGATAGATAAATTTTAAGGCAATGGTTTCAAACTCAAAGTTGAAAATAGAAGACGTGTTGGTAAATAGAGATTTGTGGTCCATTATTAAGAATCCAAAGCCATCTATTAGTGGTAAATAAGTTGAATTGAATTCAATTATTATTGGCAAATGGGAGAAGCTAAATCAAAAGGCAAGAAGTGGTAGAAGTGGATGAAAATGGTAGACATGCCTTTATAAATGACACTTTAAAAGGGACTATCGAGCAAATGTTTCTAAGGATGGTAATAGTAGATGTGGCTCAATAAAATATGGAGTCTAGCATATATGTCCACTTTGTAGGTACATGTGTCGGTCACACTTATGAAGACACATGATTCATCAATTTTGGAGTCTCGTATCACATGACTCTGCATCAAAAATGGTTTTGTGAGTACAAAAACCATGATGGTGAAAGGTCATATGTATGTAATGACTCTAGTGTTAACATTATAGGTTGTGGGAAAGTAAATATGAGAATGGATGATGGAACTATGAAGAAGCTCCCATGTATAATGCATGTTCTAGGCCTCAGTAGAAACTTCCTCTTTGTTGAGGTAATGATAGCTACACGCTTGATCTTCACTTGTGATGATAAATCATATAGGGTGACTAATGGAGCAAGGGTCGTTGCTCGAGGAAGGAGGGTCGGATCACTATACATGGTGATGACTACCATCATCCTTAGTTTCAATAGTGTTCCTTCATTTCAGAAAATGATGATATCATTGAGAGAAAAAATTTTTACAAAAAACATGTGGACTCTAGAAAATAGAAGGCAAAGACCATTAGAAGTTGTGGCATGATCAAATGGCATCGCGACTCAGATGGTGTGCCAAAAGGCCTACATCAAGTGAGAAAGAAGTTGTGATAAAAAAATCAATAGTATTATTACATCGGAGACTTGCCACAACAATGTGATAAGTCTCGTGACTACATCCTCAAACATGTTGGAAAGAGTTTCATATTGCTTGCAAGAGTTAAGATTATATGAAGACTATTTGTATGGAAAACAAAAAAGAGTAAAGTTCAAATCGACAACTAGTAGAGCAATGATAGTACCGGACTTGAAATATAATGATGTATTTGGAGAAACACTTGAGGTATCACTTGAGAAATAGAGGTACTATGTCTCATCTATCAATAAATTCTTTGGATATATTTTAGTATATTTCATTTAGAAAAATTCAGAGGTCCTATAGAATTTCAAGAAGTCCAAGGCACTAGTAAAAAATATTTTCAACAAGAAGATAAAGGTCTAGCTCATGGACAACTTAGTTGAATAATTTTCAATGGGTCGACTTTGTGCCAAGCATGTGATTTTGAGATAGAACATAATTAGAATGATACCCCAATAAAATAGTTTAGCTGAAAGACTAAATAGAATAATGATGAAGAATATGAAGTTCATGAGAAGCTAGACAAACATTGAGCCAAAGTATTGGGCATAAGTTATTGTCATACCATGCTACCTGAAAAATTGCACTTTCACATCTACTATGAAGGGACATACTCCATTTAAGTGTTATATTAGATAAAACCAAGTGTGGCTTATTTCTAAGTCTTTAGATGTGATATTTATATACATATGCCAATAAAGAAGAGGAATAAACTAGACTTCAAATCTATCAAGTACATGTTCATTAGCTATAAGGAAGGAATCAAAGACCATAAATCATGAAACCCTTAGGCAAGAATAATCATCTATTCTATATATATCATGTTCAAGGAGCCCAAGGAGCAAGATGGTTGTTGTGACTCTCCTCAAAGTCACAACATGAAGAAAGGTCATCATTACATAACTTAACATTATGATATAAAATTTGATTGTCTCAGCTATTCTCAAAGGGGGGACATGTAGTTAACTCATCATGACTCAACTCAATGTCATGATGTAAAACTTAGTTTTCATGACTCTTCTCAAAGGGGCAATATGAAGAGAGGTTGCACATCTAAATTCAATGTCGTGACATAAAACCTAATAGCCAAGACTTCCCTCAATGGTGTAGCTGTAGCATGGAGACATGAGGTCACAATTTGGAGTTATGTTCATGAGTTAGACAATGTTGCAATAGTAAACAATGAAGTGGTGCTCCGAATCCTAGAGAAAAAAAAATAAAGAGTACCAATTTAGTTTCATAAGTGCACGATGAGTCTGATGAGGAAGTTGTAGCATCTGCACTTGCATTGAGGAGGTCTACAATGATCGGAAATCTATTGCTATGGTATTTAGATAGTGGATGCTCTAAACACTATGGAGAAGGCCATAGCCTCTAGGAATTTGAAGCAATGGGAGCAAGTCATGGAAAAAGATATGCAATCTCTAGAAGACAATAACACCTAGATGCTTGTGGAGTTACCCAAGGGACAAAGAACGATAGAGTGCAAGTGTGTGTTCAAGCAAAAGTTCAATAATGATGATAATCTTGAAAAGTACAAGACATGAATGGTGGCCAAAGGATACTCTCAGATTTTGAGGGGTTGGGTTGACTATGATGAAGTTTTCTCCCCAATGGCCAAGATGACATATATTTAGGTGATTCTAGCTACAATTGCTCAATATGATTCATAAGTAGAGCAATTAGATGTAAAAACAATATTTCTTCATGGTGATATGGTGGAAGGAATTTTTATAAGGCAATTAGTAGTAGAGTACATGGCAATATTTCTTCAAGATGACATATATTTAGGCAACTTATTGTAGTTTTGTCATCAACCGAGGTAGAGTACATGGCTCTTATTTAGGCATGCAAAAAAAAAATGTTCGAATGTTGTGACTGTATGCAGAGCTTAGTTTTGTGCAGAAGAACCTAAGACACAAATATGATAGTTAGAGTTTTATTTACTTAATGAAGAACCTAGCATTTCATGCATGAACAAACATTAATGTTTAGTATCATTTTATCAGAGAACAAGTCTTGAAGAGCTTGTTCAGCTAGAAAAAGTTGATATGGAGGAGAACTGTGCAAACTACTTGATGAAGCTAGTGGGGGATGAGAAGTTTATGTGATGCATGGTGGTGAGACAAAATTGATGAAGAATTCACCAAGTGAGATAATGTTAGGATTGACTCATGTAACATGGAATCCTAGAAGAATGCTGCTATGAAAAGAAAATTATGACTTGAAGAATAAACATCATGATATGTTGATCTCTCAACATGATTCTTCGGCAAAATGACTGGATCAATATTGTTGTCATCACGAAGTGAAATATTCTAGATTAATCCTAGAAAAAAGTCATGACATTTTTATTTAGACCATGACTCAAGTTGTTATCACGACATAAAATATAATGTCATGATAGAAATGATCTTGCAACATGAAAATATATTGTCACAGCTAGTTTGATTCCATGACTAGAAATATATTATCAAAAATTCCGTTTGTTACTGAGATATTAGAAAGTTATCTTTGGTATTGCTGTGGCAATAAAATATAATTCTAACATCATTTTCTTGTATTCATGCTTTATATTTAATGATTATTAAATGAGTAATTGTAAGATGAGAGAATGTAGTGAATAGATCAATGAATATAATGTAGAACAAAAAGAAATAACATAGGGATTCCTTGTCAATCATCTTGAGAATTTACCTTGATCGTTGACATTCCCTATTACTCAATGGTGAGCCAAGATAGATCCAAAGAATCAATGACAAGATCTTGTGGATAATATATTTATTCTAATAATTTGGCATTAGACCTAGACGTTTCTTAGTTCTAATCATGACATTGGATATTAAAGCATGATATCTCTACATTTAGAATTAAGTTCGGAATTATCCACTTATTTAAGCTTAAAAACTAAAATATTAGACTCATATGACCTGGTTGTTGATGAACCAAAAGTCCAAAACCATATAAAATGAATAATAACGAGTAAATGATAGTGTGATGGAATAAGTACCTTTTATCACTTTTCCAAAATTACAAATACATATGAGATGTGACAGAATGAAAATTAAGTTTATCTATGAGAAATTTATCAAGGAATAAAACCTTGCTAATTCAATGTTTTGTCGCATGTTTGTGTGTGTTTAGGTTTATAAATGAAGATAAATAAACCTAGATACATGCACACACACACACACACACACATGTATGTATGTATGTATATACATATAAATATATAGGTTTATATATCTTAATTTATAAACACACACAAATTGATATATACATATATGTATGTGTGTTTATGTATATATCAATTTCCAATTAAAAAAAAAACTAAAACCACATTTCAATTTTGAAAAACATTGTTAATTTAATAAAAAAATTGAAATGTTATTGCAAGGACGAAATCAATTTTCCAATTTAAAATGCACTAAAATGTAAATATCTTACTTCATGATAGTTTTTTTTCTTAAATATTAAAAGAGTGAATGTTTTTTATAAATATTTTTTAAATAAGAAGCTAAACATAATTTTTTCTTTTATTATTCAATTATACGTTTGTGCTTGTTTGGCACACATAATATGACCTCGTTGACATTGTCTATCACAGCCAAACACAAAACATCACGAAATGTTGTTCAATACTTTTACTTGATTTGATGTAGTCATTTTAAAAACAAAGAACCTAAAAAAGTATTAAACCACGCAAAAAAATAAAAAACTAGATATTATGAAATCAAGTCATTAGAAACACTGTTTAAA
This sequence comes from Sapria himalayana, assembly GCA_029783825.1. Classification (NCBI taxonomy): domain Eukaryota; kingdom Viridiplantae; phylum Streptophyta; class Magnoliopsida; order Malpighiales; family Rafflesiaceae; genus Sapria; species Sapria himalayana. The sequence goes on from JAREIK010001156.1 coordinate 2,532,602, forward strand.
TGATACGGGGAAGCGTTATTTTTTGATCTCGCTTTAATGAAAGAAAAACTATGAACCACCAAAAAAAAAGGATCACAAAATTAAAGGCAACGTTGTCGGAAGATACATTTAGCGGGCAGAATTGGTCTCCATGAACAATCAGCAATGAAAGGATAATGATTGGACAGAAAAAACGAGGCTTTGCCCAAGAAAATTGTGTACGGACTTGATTTGATTTCAAACAGATAGCGTTAAGCCCACTGATTTTAAAGGAAAGTGTGTGCAAATGCCCTGGTCAGCATGGATTAGGTTTATCTCAAAATATCTTTAATCTGAAACGAGAGGTATCTTCTGTTCCAACTTCAATTCTATACTCAAATTATGCAAAATATGTCAGGCAGAAAGAAGTAAAACTCAAGATGTACACGATACCAAAAGAGCTGATCTATGCGTCAAGGCTCACATTTTCATCAGATGCCCTGGTGGCAGTGACTAGCAGTTGATCAGTTTTCTTAGCTTTCAACGAGATACTGTTACTAGGCGCAGTGGCAGTTCGAACAGAATGAGGTGGCGGCATGTTGGGATCACCTGACCTGCCATAATCATCCGTCTGTTGATGAATTGCTGTGATTGCTGAATCCGAGGCTGATGTAGCAACAGAAACCAGCCGGATCACTGAACGAGATTTTTTCTTCCGCTTGGGCTTTTTTGCATTTGATTTTACCTGCCATAGATGGGGATCAAATAAAAAAGCACGACAAACAGTGCTATTTTGTTTTAGAGAACTCGTTAATGGTGAAAATCAGGAAAAGAAAAAAATAAATATCCCAACACATTGCTTCTCCCAAGCTGTACTAAATTTGCAAAAAAAAAAAAAAAAAACAGAAGAAAATTTTTTTAATGAGAAGGGCACAATCTTAGTTTTGTTTTCATATTTTACCAAAACTGCATTTAGTTTCAACAATTTTTGGGTGTTTTATATTTTGATAAGTTGAGTTAAATATCATGCGCTTGCCCAGGAAAGTTCAATAAAGGACGTACCACAGGAATATTCCCAATGTCGCAAAGGGGCTTTCTTGTGGGACCACCACCACCACCATCAGAATGGATCGCTGCTGGATCTCCATTCAGTGCACTCTGAAGCAGCATTGTCCCATGAATAACAAGTGCTTGATCCATCTTCTCTGTGGCATCGGGACCGGTACCCATGATTTGTTGTGGTGTAATTGCTTTTCGGTTGGTGCATCTTTCAGGTTGACATTTGCACCATGCACCACATGTGGCACTGGCTGCTCGGCACCTACACCTCTTCATGCATTTAGAACGGCCTCTACAGTTGCAACACTGTTTGGAATATTCGTCTGTATTATTGCACACAGTTTTCCTCGTCCTCCGCTTCACGGGCAATACTGCTGAACCATCATCAGCAGCTTCCTCTTCTGATTCAACCCAATCATCATCATCTTCTGTCTCTGTATGCTCTAGTTCAGGCATGTCCATGTCCTCCAATAACATCATGGAAGATCGAGATCCCTGCCATAACTGATTGCCTTAATTTTTGATATAATCAAAATAAAGAATGGAAAATGATATTTAGCTTGTTAGTTTATTTTTGATTTCTACATTTTGGGCTGTAAACTTGGATCACTTTTTTTTTTTTTGGATACGAAGAGGACGGAGAGAGGGAGGGGGGGGAGAGAGAATTACCTGCTTGCGCAAGTCATATTTGCGTCTTCCAACATCAAGCATACCAACCTCTGGATTTGGGTGAAGTCTACTCAAACACTGCTTCAAATCTGACTTCTATTATAACAAACAGGCCATCTCAACAAAGGTCATTTTTTCAATCATGATACATCAGTTATCTGTGTTGAGTAGCAAAAAATGACTACAAGATAGAAAAACCTCAGCCTTAACTTGCTGAATAAGTTCTGTCTTCTTCATTTCCAAATGCTGGACGAGGGCACTGAGTTTGATAACCTTTTCCTTCAAATCTCTCATCTCTGCACTCTTTTCTCTGCAATCAACTTCTTTATCTCGCAACAAACAGCTGTGAGCGAGAAAAAAAATCGCATGCAATTAATTAGACAAGGATTTTTTTTAATGTTCGAATTAAAACAAAAAATTAGAAGAGAGTAAGGAATATCACCGGGAAGTGAAAGCCAAGTTGAAAAGGTGATTCATAACATTTTTTGCCTCTGAAAGAGACCTAATTTGATTCCATCGTCCACGGCCAATAAAACCCCGCTCACGCTCTTCTGCTTCCGACAACTGTGATGCCATAGAGACCATGGTACTAGAGGAGGTAGCAAGCATGTTTTCAAGTGCAAAAATCCTTGAATTTCTTGCCCCAGGAGACATGGTGGGACCAAAATCACTGTGAGTGACCACATTTGAAAAAATCACCATGACCAACACTAGCACACAACAATTAAGAAAATACTACTACTACTACCGGGAATCCAACAGCAGTTTTACCTCATATTTGTTTGTTTTAGCACATTTGCTTCTTCCTTGAGTTTTGCAATCTCCTTGGCCATTCTAGCCCTCCTAAAAAGGAAATTTATTTTTGGCCAATAGAAGACATTATAAGAATAGCAGCACAGATGTAAGTTTTGTAAAATTCTATCCCAAAAAAAGAATTTTTTTTTTTATTGCCAATATATTGTCATATTTTTAATCATCCAATCTCATGAACTATACAGCACTGCAAGGCTTCTTCTATAATTCCTATTATTTTTCTGACTGTGTCCAACATTGGACAGAAAGTTAGCCCTACAAGGCAGTGATACTTATGCATTATTAATGGACAGTTGGTTGATAAACTAATACTGCGATAGTAGGGGCTCACTCTTCAATTTGGCGGCCATATTCAGAACGTACTTCGTGAACTTGTAATGTGACTTCAAGTTCATGCTCAATAGAAAGAATCAGGGCCTTTAAACAGAACGTTGTACAATAAGAAACACAACCTTAAGTTGGGGATCAAGATGAATTAAAACTATCATTTAATTTAAGCACAAAACATAAGGTGGTTATGCAACTATGAATACCTGCATTCCAGGCCCATTGCCATTCCCAGCACCTAGATATAACATTAAAAACTTAATTAAGACGATTGTTAACTAACACCTTAAAATTATATTGAAGAGACATTTATATAAATTTCTTTTTGGGAAATGAGAGAAAATGGAGAATGGAATAAAGAAAAAGACAGTTGAAACATAAGAAAATTTTCTTTTTGGGAAATGATTCAGACACGAAGATGAGAAGTATTTGTATAGGCTTCATTGCTTCACAAGTAATATTTTGTTGCTCATCTTAAAGATTAGTAATGTTTAAATCTTTTAAATGTAATCATTCATCACAATTCACAAAGTACATGCATGCCATTCCTCTTGAATGACTTTCATGTTAAAAAAATAATACTCATCACCACTTAACTAGTAAAAAATACAATGAGAAAAATCGAAGCAAAGAATAAAAAAATAGTACATATTTTTATAATTGTTCAGATTACTATTAATTCATTTTGACTACTTGGTTAAAAATTTTATCAATATACTCCAATGTGATAGAATTTGAATAAAAAATATATAATACGCTAACATTTTTTTGTAAGCATGCGCTCTCAAGTGCCAATATCTTTTAGTCAACACATTCTAATCTTATTTATTAACATCTTTATTATTAATGTTTAAAATGACTCTAAATAAATCTGCTAGATTATTATCCGAGCATATTTATTGAACTTCAATTTCATGAATACTGAAGTTTGTTTTTATTTTCTCTTTATTTTTTTTTCATCATTTTAAGCCTAGGATGAGAGAACTAACTTGTGAACCGTCTCAATCACTTTAGATTATAACATGGTATGTGAGCTATACGCTAGGAAAGAAGACCCTAGGAGTGTGTGTGTGTTAGGGTTATAAATCTTAGAAAGTGAAACCACATCCACTATGAGCCACCCTCACTGTCGCACACCCATCATGTATGACAGGAAACAAAAAAAGATCAAAAAATATCAGTCACAAGCATACTACATGTGTCAAATCCCCATGAGCAGACTCAGTTTTGTTGGTTTTGGCAAGCAACCTAGGCACACCTTTCCTGTCAATGACTTATCAAACAGTCATCAGAATCCCGACGACAGTGAGGATGAAGAACCCCCTCGGCCCATCTAGGAAAGAACAATTTTTCTGTTATTCTACTCGATGATGGTAAATCAGATTTGGAGATTCAATTTAGCATCCAAAAAACACCTGTTCAGGGTAGAATACTTGATAGCTGCAGCAAATTTTGAAAACACTAATTTGAGTTTCTGATTTTAGATTGTTTTTAAATTAAAATTTTAATTTAGGAATCTCTAATTTCTAAGCGTTGGAAAACTCCAATTTCATTATTGTTTTTCAATAGTAACTTCTTTATGGGGTCAATTGATTCAGATATTAAACAGTAGCTTATTAAGGCTGCGTGTTATCTTATTAATATACCTTATACTATCAAAATATTATTGTGATTTGAGAGAGCCCAATTTATCTCTCCTTCCAAAAAATTCTTGATGAAATCAAATAATTCATATATTAAAAATTAAATTATTCTAAGAATTAAAATATCAATTTTTACAGATATATCGATACTTGAATTTTATGCATATATTAAATATATCAAAGATATATCGATATATATCTGTATATGAACAACATTCAAGAATAGATATATCAGTTTTGATGAATATATCAATAATTTGAATTTAGGGATATTTCAGAAATATATTAGTTGATATATCAGAAATTTTTATCACTAGCTTATTCTAGCTGCTAGTTATCTTGCTAATATATTGTATTCTGTAAAAAAATCATTTCTCTATTCTCAACTACATTGAACAAAGTTTATGAAAAATTAATTAATATCATATAATGTCATGCAAAATATACTTGTAATTAAAATATTATTGATAATAAGTAAATTCTATATTCATATCAATGCTAATATAAAAATATATATTATTACTTGTATTTATGAAACTATAAGAAAAATAATATCTAACACAATATAATGATGACATGATAAAAAAAAATATTAAATTTAATTCATATGAAAACTCAACTGATAAATTTAGCAAACATTTGGATGAGAATTCTTAGATCTTAATGGTAAAGAAGTTCTCTAAATCAAAGAGACTTTCATAATCCAAATGCATATATTGTGGAAGATAATCTTAATTATAAAAAAGTTTCTTTGATTAGACAACAAAATGAATTTATTAATTTGATGATTCTAGATGAGAAAAATATTACAAGTTACTTTGTCAATGTCTTTTATAATGAAGAGAATGAGTTGTACTTAAAACATAAAAATGCTCCACATACAATGGTGGGTTTAAGTTTTGTTTTGAATAATTATATAGATGTTTCTTCTAACTCAAGAGTATCTTCTCATTAGAGATGTCAAGTAGACCGAATGACCGAGACACAACACGAAGCACGGCCTTATTGAGTCATGCTTGGCCTGGCACAACATGGTCTAGAACTATGCCTAGACCTAGTTGTGCTAGCCTGAGGTGCGATTCATATCATGTTGTACCAAAGGCTGTTATGCCTTATGTCAAGCTATGGCCATAAGCACAAAAAGAGTGTCTAACCAATTAGCATGGTCCACAAACATGGTGACCATGACCAAATGCCACGTACCAAGAACAAGTCACGAGTCATGGGTCACCATGACCCAAGACCATGCTCAAGCCCATTTTCAAAAAAATGAAGTATATTTTTAAGTATTGTACATGTCACATCCATGCAACATGTATTTTTAATTAAATCCGATCCACCAAGTTGCATGACGGCTTACCCCTTAGAAACAAAAGTCCCAATGGCTAAGGGTTTCTTGGTGTCAGGCAAAAGTTCACAAGCACCCAACTAGAGGTGTCAAACGGGCCGGGCCGGCCCGGCCCGGCACGAGGCACGGCACGGTTCGGCCGGGCCGGCCCGGGCCGGCACGATAAAAAAACGTGCCCGGGCCCGTGCCGGGCCCGGCCGAACAAACCACGTGCCGGGCCGTGCCGTGCCTGGCCCGGCACGGCTCGTGCCTTGGCATGGCACGTCGGCCCGCGTGCCTGAGTCGTGACTCGTGACCCAACCGGGCCCCGCCCCCGGTAAAAAGACCGCGGGTCGGGTCCAAACAGACCCGACCCGCTCCGCCCCGCCTGCCCTGCCTTGCCGTGCGCCCGTGCCCGCGGGCCGTGCCGTGCCCGAATTTAAAAAACCGTGCCGTGCCGGGCACGGCACGGCAGCACGGCTGGGCACGTGAAAAACGGGCCGTGCCGTGCTGGGCCGGCCCGTTTGACACCTCTACACCCAACAGCGACAATAGTCGCTATCATGTCAGGCACGTGCACCAATGTTGCATTAAAAAATTTATCTCATAATTCTGATTATTGAAATTCATTCCAACGATTAGGGATAGTAATTCAACAACTATCAAGTTTTTACCCTTTTATATATTAAAAAATATATAAAAATTATAAAAAAATATATATATACTATTCTAATAAAAAAAATCTAAAAATATAAATTAGATGTTCTAAGTTTTTCATTCTTAATTTTAAATCTTTCTCCACTCCTCTGTTATGTGCCCTCCTATATTGTTTTTCTCTCTCATTCTCAAATATCAAATTACAATTTAAAGTTTTTTTTGTTCACTAATTTTCTCTCTATAGGATTGCGACTGCGGCTCTACCAATTGGAAGTTGGAAATAAAAACAAAACGATGGCACTAGTTGTAATTATGGTAAAGCCTAACGGTACCAGAGTCCAAGTATTTTTTTTAGTTGTTTATAAATACTAGTTAATTATTATTAAACATAAATAAAAATTTAACCAATATTTAATAATAAGATAATAAAATTAATATTAATTTAAATATAAATAATAATTATAACTTAATGAAAAGTTCCGAGGGCAAAATTATGTTTTCTCACATGACCAGTGACCTCAACTCAAACTCAATTGCTTAAATAAAAAATTAAAAGTTCACTTATTTGATCTCACTTCAAGATAATAAAAAATAAAAAATAAAAAAAATTAATAAATAATCATAATATATATATATATATAGAAGTATACGTGACATGAGCCACCTAAAAAAATATGTCAATCAATGTAACAAAAAATATTATACACTAGATTCAAGACAAACTCAACTGAGCATAAATAATGAGATTTTTGAAACTAGATCTAATTCCAATTTCTTTAATCTCGTTCATATATCTCATCATTTATGAGATATATAAACATATGACTTCAATATAAATCTTTAAAAATCCTAAGATAATCAGTATCACGCAAAGCTACTTTCAACATGATTAACATATGATTTCAAGTCCACATATAGGAATGACTTATTTAAATATTATAAATTTAAAAAATAATTAATAAATAATGAATTTAAAAAATATAAAAGAATAATATCCGTGACATTTGATATTTGGACTATGTAAATTATACTTAAAAACTTAATAAAAAAATTTGAATCTATTTAGATTTTTCATTCTCATAATAATTTTGTCATATATGAATACATGACGATGATCTTTAAAAATTATGACATTTACAATAAAATATTTAGTATGTATTTAATAATATATCTAATAACAAAATCACTATTAGTATTTTTGTTAAGACTATTAGAGACAAACTATTATGTGAGAATTTTTATGTTATGTGTATATAACAGATTATAAACCCGCTAGTATAAGACTATAAGTAATAATAAAGATTATTTTTCCCACATTAAAAAAAATAAAAAAAAATATTAAAAAATCTTAGGAGATCTAGTAGACAATAGAAGTTTGATAATCTATATTTATATGTGAGTCTAAAAAAGAAAAAAATTTAAACGGATATAAGACACTATTAGAATTATACTTATCAGATATTGGAGTCATGTGTTGGATATGAATATTTGATATCCGATAACGTCAATAGTAAGAGTGATAAATTTATTATAAATAATTTTGACTAGGATATAAAAATTTCTTTTATATATTTTCTAAAAATTTTTTATGATATGATAAATATATTTTAGTCTATGTATACTCCTACCACTTGCATTGCACTCAGATCACCATACATTAGTTATATAGTTGTTGAGATAAAGATCAAATATTTAAAATAGTGATCGATCATTCTATCTTTTATATTCTCTAGCTTCTAAGATGATATAGAATCTATTAACTCTTTCAATGTTTAGCATAGCATAGAAGTCTATTTTTCTATTATAACTAATATCATTTCATATATGATATTGAGATTGTAATTAAATATCATTAAGACACTTTCATAAAGGACAGAAGATTTGAGATTCACAATCAGAATAGAGTGATAACACAAAAATTATTGGAAGATAATGACTCATGAAACTTAAAAAATATTGAAATCACCAATAACAATATCATCATATGCTTACATGATGATAATTTACATACAGACACTGATTAGTATTGAGATTAATTATTATTTATTAATATTATATGTATTTTATAATTATTATTTTGATACGATAAATTCGATATCGATATTATGTTTATAGTTTATAATTATATTTTTTTATATTATTGTTAATTATTATTTATCTATGTTTGTCTTTTAGACTTTGATTTGGAATAAAATTTTTATTTTAGTTTTTAACTTACAGCATAATAGTATTAGTTAATATTTTAATATTTTTAATCTTATAGTTATATTTATGCTTCATTAACATTATGTTCAATATGTGTTATGTATGTAATTAGTTTTTTTTTAGTTTTTTTTATTTTATTTTTTTATTTGTCTATGAAGATTAGCGGTGGTAGCGGCGGTGATTGATGCATGTGGTGGTGCTGCCTACAAAACCGACATGATCCATCATGACCCAAGATACCCCAGCATAGTCCAAAGTCATATCATTACAACCAAGTTGACTAGAAGTCGTGCTAAGCACGACATTACTACCATGTCGGGTCAGGTTTGGCATAGCAAAATGGCCCAACTATTTCACCTAAAAATAAATCATGCCAGCACAACACTACCTATTTGACACCTCTACTTCCCATCCTAAAATTCCAAATTCCTTGATTCAGTCCATGCATGTTATTTCATGTCTGTTTCATCTATTTTCATCATCAATTCCTACCATATATATTGATTAAGTTCAAGTGCCTCTCCATGTAAACCCCTTGTGTGAGCCATCCTTGCATCACGAGCATACGGCACCATCTTTGTTCCAACTAAAGTGCACTTCAAGCTCTTCATAGTCAATCCCTTTTCTTTTTCTTTGCCAATTCAACATATTGAAGATATTTCTCAAAATATTGTGTAAGGCAATTTGTTGTCTATCCTAGTGGGCATACAATCAGGTCTTCAATGGAGATCACGTCTTGCTCATGACATTTCTCAAAATATTGTGAAAGGTATAGTTTTCTTAGAATTCATTCTTACACAGGGAAATAGAATAATCTTGTGGTCACTTGAAGAATAGAGCTAGATCATCTCAATTTGAGCTTGGTAGGGTGACAACACTACCAATTGCTCGAAATGTTTAATCAGTTTTTATATGATCTAAATCCAAAAAAAAAAAAAACTTAAAGAAGAAACCAAAAATCTAAGATCATTCCCATTCGGTGAACTTATTACATTCTATTGATTACTCAAAAATTATTTCAATAAAATATTATATGTTGCCCTCACTGTTGTCTCCTATTGTTATCATGTCATAAAAGAAATTATTTATAACTTTTTTTTCTTTAATTTTGTTTTGGTTCAAACTAACTTGTTCCCCCTCTGATCTTAGTATTTTTGAATATTTCACACACCAATTTGAGGGTAGTACTATAAGCTTATTCTTGCTATTTTTTTTTGTTTTTTTATTTATATTATATGTGTAATGGAAACACACAACACATGTGGACTGCCCGAATCAAACATACCCTCTATATAAGGGGCTTTATGTATGTTGAGTTTAATGATAATTCTTAAAGTTTGTTTTATATGATTTTAACTTTTTTTTATTAATTTTAGTTGATTTTTATGCATTATTTTATTTTATTTACATATTAATTGTAACAAGCAATATTATCCCGAATAACATTATCAAGTTACATTTAATAGATGAGAGTCCATTTTATTCCTGAATATAATAGATAATCAATCTTAGACATGTACACTCACAATAATATATATGAATTACAAGTATTTCTAAATAAATAAACAAATAATGTGATCATTATTATTTGTTTGATATGATCTCCATGATAAAATAATTTTATTAGAAGTAAATACATATCCTATTTGTGATCTAGTTTTATGTGAATATGAAATGTATCATGCATACGCATATTGAAATAGACAAATAACAATAGTATCAAATATATGGCACAATACATATTTGATAAATTCTAATATCTTTGAGTAAGAACTAAACTATTTCTCACTAATAAATTAATAAAAATATTAATTACTGGACGAGCACAAATAGTAAGATACAGAGGTATTCTAAATGTACAAAAATCTTATACTTCAAAATCAGGTACCTCTTCAATTTTTTTCATAAGGATGAAATAAATTTTTTGTTGTTTGATATGATCAAACAACTATTGAAAAACTGAAAGAATATGCATTGTCCATGTAAAAACACTTAGCTATTTTCTTAATATATATTGATTCATGAACTTAAACTTCAGTAAGAGAGTGCCCGATCTGCCATCACACATTCCTTTTTTAAAAATTTTGTTATTTTTTTAAACTATTCATGACTCTCAATAAAATTTAAATCAACATATATAATAATATTTACAAATCTAATTTTTAATTTCTTCATAAAAATACATGAAAATCTATAATTATTTGTATATGTCTAGATTATTTTAATTCATACAATAATCATTACATCTTGATTGCATATGTCATGACCATTGTACTATTTGTTTCAGTCTATTTTAATTCTTTTAGAGATTTAAATGTATATTTCAATATCTATGAATCTACCATCTACGTCAATATATTATTATAATATCTAGCGATTTAGAAAATATCAAGCTTATTAAAAAATAAAAAAAAATATCTTTGACGAGAGTATATTTTTTCGTAATTAATATCAAGTCTTTGTGTACCACAATATGCTATTAATTGTGCTTTATATCTTTTTTTTTCATTTGACAATGCAGTACAACCTATAGAATTGATCATGGTCAAATAAGGTCGTATTTGTGCCTTATATCTTATAATCTTATTATTCTTATTATATTTTCATACAGATTCTCATTTGTAGCTTATAAGATTTACATTTTTAAGTAATTAGACGATAGATCGATAAACATCTCATTTAATTAAAGAGTTTAACTTTGTTTACATATATTCTTTATTATGTCAACATTTTTCTATAATTTATGGTTTTAGGTATTCATTATTTCTTATAATATTTAAGGTCACGTAAAAATTAAAATATTAATAATAATATCATTCAGACCTAATTTGTCTCTTTTGTAGACATACCCTATTAAAATCTCATAATTATCGGAGATCTCTTGTTTAGTATTTGCCTCTACAAAGGCTTCTTGTTTTACCATATGCCTCCTCCAGAGCTTTTTGTTTAATATATCACTTCTACAACTTTTTATTTTATTTATGCTTCTCCATGAGTGTCAAATTTTCATTGTATTCTCATCTTTTCAGAAGTTATATTTTTTGAGCCAATATGTCTGCTAACATTCAGGTGTGAAGTCAAATTTTGCCACTATAAATGCTCCAACACTTGTTAAAATCCCTATATGATAGTTAGCAAGTAGATTTAACAATCACTTTTTATATATTAATGGATAGAACTAATAATTAGTTTGTAAATTTTTTATATTAATAATCATTTGAACTGGAATTCATATTAATTTGTGCAATGATCAACATGAAACATAGCAGTTATCCCATGATAAACTTATTAAAATAATAATCCATAAAAATATCTCATATTAATGATTCAAAATATCTTAGATAAATGAAAAATCAAAACTTAAATAAATCTCAAGTCTTTGTTAAATACCTATTTTAATGCATTGTGCAAATATAATGACAACATAAATTACAGAAACAAAATTTCATGAATAAAAAATATATAATATTTTGCCAAATAAAAATTATGAAGGATAATATTCACGTAATTTATTGGTTGAATATGAATTAAGCTTGCAATATGCATAAAATAACAAGTCTTCAAGTAGAAATAAATAATTTGATTTTCATTAGTATCGATGAAACTATTAATTAGAGATGAGAGATTCTATCAAACCATTTTGAGTACATGTCTGAGCAACATTATACTTTATATTTATTCTGATACACATGCAATAGTTAGTGAAAGTTTGAAAAATAAATTCATCGATATTATCAAAACATAATGGTGTTGATTAGATTGTCAAGAAATTGTATTTGTAATTTGATTATTTATACAAGTAACCAAGCAAAAACAATGTTACGAATCAAAAAGAGAAAAATATGTGATGATCTAGTACATACATCTATTAAGACTAAATAAATGAAAATATGCACATAATAGATGTATAGGTTCATATACCATCATGTATTCTTTCAAAATAGATTAATGACTCGTATATAATTATACAAAAGAATTGTTTGACTAACAAGTTATTATGTGAGCAAGTAATAGTAACACGTGAAAATTTATTGGCCAAAAAAAAAAGCAGATTCTTCATGTTTTTATAGTTATATAACATAAACCATAGAAAAAAAGTTAGAGTTTTTCCATTATAAAATTTTTGCCAAAAATAATAAAATAATATAAAGATGTTAATTTTATTCATAGCTTTAATAGAATATTTATTTCTATAAATATATTTAAAACTGAGCAAAATTCTTGTAGAATTACTAAAATATAAGGTATCATTTAACATAAAATCTAATTTTATTTAATAAGATTACATTTGTTTTTTTAGTCTCCAATTAAATTAGAAATATCATATATGTTATTACAAAGAATTATATTTGTTATTTCATGGGCAATAATACATACATCAACTTCATTCATCTTATAATTCAATAACACATAAATTTTATATATAATTAACATAAAAATAATATATAAAATTAATAACAATATAATATATTTATATATATTATATATAACAAGTAAAAATGTTACTTAACTTAATAAAGAAAAAAAATATCATTCAATAATAACGTTTTCATAGTTTATCAACTATTCAACTTTTTCACTTGAATATTCAAAAAACCGACATCATAGTATATCAAATCTAACACATCATTATTAATAAAATTCATTTACATTTTTTTTATTGATATTTGGTAGACATCTACCAAATTTTTTTTCCTAAGGATTTAAAGAATTACTATCATGATCACAATGGTGCGTAGAATTTCTTCGAAGATCATGTCCTCGTCCACATCTATGAGTTTAGGATGATATTAGTTTTACTACAACAAGATGTGATTTTAGTTTATAATACTATGTATATATATGCTCTCAATAACTACTATCGCAAGAGCACATCTGAGGTATGATATTTAATTAAGATTTTTTAACTTTTGTGATTCTGTCCACATATCTTTAATTGAGATCTTATTTTAAATAATACAAAGTTATATATTTAATAAAATAATTAGTCATATGCATAGTAAATTTTTAGGAGAACCATAATTTTCTTCAACTCATTCCATAAAATCAAAAAGATAATCATAATATATTCATTTTTAACATTTCATGAAAATAATGTAGAGGGAAATTTAGCGCTTATGTACAATCCAGTATAGATGCTTGATTTACTTTCTTAATTCTAATTCTAAGACTCATTGTCACCAAGCTTTTTATAATTCTTTTATCAAGTATCACAAATTCATATTTTGTGAGAATTAATATTATCGGAAGCTTTCAATATCATCATCAACCAAGTTTATATATGCGACAAATAAATAAGCTTAATTATAATAAATTAATACAAACAATATAACTTCTAACAAATAATCAAAATCAAAAAATTTTCTGATAGAATTTCACATTATATAATAAAATCAATATTAATATAAATACACAAAATTTAAATAACCTAGAGGTTATAAAATTACTTTTAGAACAATTAATATTTTATTGCAATTCATGCTGTTGACTATTTTAAAACTAACTACAAGAGAATAAATTGAAAGAAATTTATACTAATCTTGTGGTGTCTATGTATATATGTATAGATATCTAGTAGAATAAAGATTAAAATTTAACAAATGGAAAAAAAGATCAAAAATTAATGAGAGAGAGAGAGAGAGAAATAACAGAAGTTTATTTCTCAATTATTGGTTTGCATACAAAGATTGAAGCTCTTTTATAAGCTTCCATTATTGTTTTATATGATTTTTTGTAAAGGAGGCTTTTGTTATTCATCTCAAAGATGAGTAATGAGAATTAATAAACAAAATATTAATCTAATAAATGTGAACATTCACCGCAATTCACAAAGAGCGTGCATGACAAAAAAAAAATAAATAACAGAAAATGCATAAGGCAGTAAATTCTATTAATTGTAATTTTCACCAGAAGCCTTTCTGGATTCTAAAAGCTCCTTTAGCCTTTTTGTAGCCATAGCAGCTTCTTCTGTTTTCCGATGAAGAACCTGACCGAAAAAAAATATATGGTAAATCAAAATAACTGGAATGAATCATCAGTTCTTCAAAAATAAACCAAATTACCATTTTCTGCTTTTGATTCAGAGCTAATAGCTTGTGCATTTCATATTCGTTCCTCCTCCCCTCTTTCTTAAGCTGGTAATTCACAATTTTCATTCTAGTCAGTTTGTTAAAACAAAATGCAATATTTTCATTCCAGAGATTTGAATGCAAATGCATCACCCAAACAAAATTCAACATTTCATCCCAAAATTTGAGCTACTGCAGAACTGAGACACCAAGATGAGTATTGGTGTAGTTATTATTTTCATTTTTATTATTGCTACAGGTTCACTGCTGAAATCCTGATAGGTGATCTTGTCAGAGAATGTCAAAAAAAAAAAAAAAAATTGAATGTCAAACTGACAAAAGAAAATAGTCAACAGTATTACTCAAGCTTTCAGGAAAGCCCTAGTGCAATAAGAAGAAAACTATGCCAAAAGTACTCATATAAGTCTTCCATAAAGTTTGAATCACAGAAGAAAATGAAGAAATGGAGAATAGTTTCATGAGAAAAAATTAGTTAGAGAGAAAGGAAGACATTACTGGAACAAAAACACATGGATAAGCTCCCCCAACAAAAAACATGATGAACAGAAACGTGTTTGTCTTAGAGGACCACATAAAAAATATTTAAACCTGGGCCAACAGTCCACGGAGTTAGACCTTACCCCCTAGTTCTTTCCCCAAGTACGTTCAGGCGAGAGATATTCTTCATGTCCAGTTGCAAGAGGCAGACCCTTGTCATTTCATATATCTTGCTAAACCACCACCACGACAGCTCAGGGTGGTGGGTTCAATGGTTGTTTGGATGACAAGACCGATACAATTCTGGTACAAATCTGGCACAATGGGTATTTGTATAATTAAAGTTGTACAGGGTTTTTTTGGAAGCTTAGTGTGGAACCATTTTAGCTTGTGTATTTTATATTTGCTTGACATTTTTTTTTTTTGGAAAATTAATGTGAGACAAATGAGAATAATTCAATAAAAATTAAGAACAAATATATATTCTATGTGATCTACGTCAATGAGGATATTGTTTGACTCAACATTAAGATGGGTCATCTATTAGAAAACCTATCACAAGCCAAGACTAATAAGTGGATGATAACTAATATAAAGTTATTAATTCATCTCTGCCAATCCACTGATCCAAGTATATCCAATATATTTGACTTTTATGATTTACAAGAAAGTCTGGGAGTTGTCTGCATCAATGTACTATTTGTTGACCTTCTACCTGTATGATGATATTATTTAGTTGTTGACATACAAACTAATTAATTAGGATGAAATAATTCATTTTGAGACTTCGACATAATTATATAAAAAAGAATTATTAGAGTAACAAATGTATTGAAAAATCATATTACAACGAGATTGTTTAGCAATCAAATTTATAATATTTTTGAGCAATATATTATTTTACGAACTCAAATTCTTAATGAGAATATAATAATGTTTCTCTTAGAATTTCATCATAGGGCTAGTTAGGCAATTACAGCTACACTTAGATTGAATGAAGATTAGTATGATCAATTAGAGTATTACAATTGTTTCATCACGTAGAGATAGTGAGAGAGCTAACATGGATACTCAGAGAAGAAGTCAGTGATGATGAACTCTTTCTATAAGAAATTGATACATACTCACGAAAGATGCTAGACGTTAAATCTTGCATTATAGAGAACTTTTTGAGGTTTAAATATTATATAACATACTATTAGATCTTTGCAAACTGAATCCTTTACGAACACATCTACTAATATTGTAACACATAAATAAAAGAACTTTTTTATTGGATGTTACTGGTGTAGACAATACACTTCTATGTCCACAACTTTTTCTTCTTATCACGTGACTATGAATTCTTGGATCATATATTTAAAAGCCAATACAATGACATACATTATTGTAGTCTCTTTATTTCTTTTATAGAATCAAATTTTCTGATATTATAATGTCTAATGATACCGATATACAAGCAAAGAGGCATTATCTCCTTGAAATCTATTTTAGGTATCATGAACACTTACTGTTAATCACATATGCAAATTTAAGTTGAACATTAATATGCACCGAGAGGATATCTATAATAGAAATTTATTTTTTCTTTGATGCAACATTATCTCCTCAAAAGTAAAAGGTATATAATTATTTAGAGATATTATACAAAAAAAAAAAAATTCAAAACGATAATAACAATTACTTAAAAGATATTTTAGGTATAACAAATGCTCAACGAAATCATGCACTCTCTTTTCCTACTACCCTTACTATGACAATCAAGTAATAAAGTGTATAACTTTCAATCCAATGTTTCACAAGTGAAGAAAGCATATCAAGATGAATTTCTTATTGCTCAAAAAATAGATTTGGATAAAATCATTATTATAACATATATTCAAATAAAATAATAGTTAGTATACACCAGTTTGATGAGTAAATAGATTTACAAATCTTTTTAATATCTTCACGAAGAAATTAAAAAAAAGACTTGATATACATCTCTTGCCTCCAAACTAAATCTTGTGAATTTGTATTTACCAATTTGATGGAAAAATATCTAAAATGTGAATTATCTTAATTATTTTTGATCATTATATAAAGATATTAATTATATATCATTTGACATTTGAGCATTTTATTTTTTTTTATATTTTTTGTGTGCAACAATTACAATTGATTTAATGGTGATATTTTTGGATGAGATTAATTTTTGGATAAACTAAAAATTCTATAATCAAGACATTGATTATTTTTGTGTGAAATGTCTCAATTATTTTTACTCATTATATAGACATTGATTATATATCATTTGACATTGAGCATTTTATTTATTTTTTATATTTTTTTGTGTAATGATTACTATTAAATTTAATGGTGATATTTTTGGATAAACTAAAAATTCTATAATCAAGCATTATGAAAGTGACTTTTATTAACTATAAGATATATTAGTCAAGTAAGTATATTAGAGCTTTGAATCCGACATGTCAACAAGATATTTGGAAAGTCATAGTTCATCTAATTAACTAAGATGTTTGAGGATCATATAAGAATATCACACATAATTGGATAAAATATTTTATTACTTTTATTGATAATTATTCTTGATATATATGATTATTAATGTTCAAGGAAAAATCCAAAATTATTTATTTATATAGAATTTTATTAAAAAATACATATTAGTTATAATATTAGAATGTCAAGTGACAATATTTTATAATATATTTTTTACTAATTTTTTTATTTTTTTGAGAATCACGATATAATTCAAACTAGAGGTGTCAAACGGGCCGGCCCGGCCCGGCCCAGCACGAGGCACGGCACGGTTCGGCAGTGCCTGGGCCGGCCCGGCACGATAAAAAAACGTGCCCGGGCCCGGGCGAACAAACCACGTGCCCGGGCCCGGGCGAACAAACCACGTGCCGGGCCGTGCCGTGCCTGGCCCGGCACGCCGGCCCGCGTGCCTGCGTCCTGAGTCGTGAGTCGCGACTCACGGTCACGACTCACTGAGTCGTGACTCATGACCCAACCGGGCCCCCCCCGGTAAAAAGACCGCGGGTCGGGTCCAAACAGACCCGACCCGCCCGCCCCGCCTGCCCTGCCTTTCCGGGCGCCCTTGCCCGAGCGGGCCGGCATGGCACGGCACGGCCTTGCCGTGCCCACGGGCCGTGCCGTGCCCGAATTTAAAAAACCATGCCGTGCCCGGCACGGTAGCACGGCTGGGCACGTGAAAAACGGGCCGTGCCGTGCTGGGCCGGCCCGTTTGACACCTCTAATTCAAACATCTTATGATGACATTCAAGCATGTAATGGTGGGATAGGAAAAAAAAAATTTAATATCTAGTAGAGATAACTAAGATATTTCTACCATATAAGAATGTTCATATAATTTTTTATAAATAAACAATATTAACTATAAATTTTATAATCAAACAAATATCATCTTTTATTCTCTTTATGTTTTAGATCATCTTTTATCAAGAAAGATATTTTCACATTTCATCTAAGTTTTTAAATTATATTTATTTTGTTCAAAATTTCTCTCAGATAGATAGAGAATAATTGTGTGTGTATCAAGAACATATTCGTTAGATACTCTAGCACTCAAAAAGAATATAAGTATTACTCACAAGAGAACAATAGAATCCTTAAGAATTTGAATGTAACATTCTTCAAAAACAATTTTTTTCAAAGATTCGATGCAAAAGAACACACCTTCATAAACTATAATAATAAGTTTATTCTCGTGTCCAATTGTTACTTATTAGAAAAATATAATCACCAACCCTACTCCTATGCATGCACCAAATATTACTAGCATGATTGGCTTCGAAAACTTGAGGCTTAATCTCAACATTTTATTATAATAGCCAAGAAACTCGACACATTACAGGTAACCCAATGTCCCACAAGTAGCCAAAACATATTAACATTGATTATCACTTTATATAAAAGAAGATTCATGGCAATTTCATAATTACTACCTACATACTTACTAATAAGTAGATTATAGACATTTTCATGAATACATTTAGAGGAATATATTTCTTTGAACTCTTCTAAACTATGTATTTGTAACAAATAAGCATCAAATTGAAAGAAATATTAAAATTTAATTTAATTATTTGTATTTTTTTTACTTTTCATTATTTAGGAGCAATTAACATGTAAGTTCACTCAAACTATATATATAATCATTATTGTATTTTCTTTTCTAAGCATTTTTCAAAAATAAAATCTTTTTTCCTCATTTTTTTTCAATATATATATGTATATATAAATAATATGTGTGTGTGTGTGTTTGTGTGTGTATGTGTGTATAAATATATAAACATATATATACATATATATATGTTTATATATATATATATATAAACACTAAATAATATAAATATATAAGTGTGTGTGTGTGTGTGAGTGTGTGTATAAACATATATATACATATATAAATGTTTATATATACATATAAACATAAAATTATGAGTGTGTGTCTGTGTCTGTGCAAGCAACTTAGACTTATACCTATCTAGGCTAATAGCTAGCCTAGAAGCTTGACCCATCCAAGCAGCTTAGAGATAACTAGCCCTATAATCAATACACAACCAAAATAATTAATCATATTTTATTGAAATAAAATAAAATCATATAAAAACTTTGAAGATCGAATATACTCAGCATCAATCAACTCTTTTAGTTAATGATGTTATGACATTCATCTTTGAAAAGTCATTCATGTATTTTTTCGATCCTTCAAACATGCTAATTCTTATAGTATATCTGATGTAAAATCTATCCACATGTCTATAATTTAGATGTGTTAAATGAGCCGGAGCAAGCGGACCAATTTTAAGTGGCCCGACCAGGCCACCGGGATGTGCAATGCCTGGCACGATTTCATCAGACCAGGCCCAGCATGGCTCGTACGGCTGGCTGAGAATTAAACCATGTCGGATCAGGCTCACAGCCCCACACAAGCAAGTCCTAGTCCGTACATACCGGTTTTTAATATTTAATAAATTTATATTTTTTTATTCAGAATAGTTACTATTTATATATTTTTAAAACTTTAAATATTTGTATTATTATTTTTAATAATAAGTTAATTTTAATAGTTAATGTTAATTGTTAACTATAAATAAATAATTAAATTTTAAATTTTTATTTTATTAAATATAATAAAATATTAAGTTTATTTATTATAATAAACAACTTAAATTTTAAAATTAAATGTGTATTAGTAGTATAAGTAGAGGTGTCAAACGGGACATCTCGGGTCAGCCCGACCCAATTTTTTCAAACCCAACCGAGCTGGCGTATCATGCATGGCATATCACGGTTCGTGGAGGTCAGGCCTAGCACGGGCTTGAAATCCACACGGTTTCGAGTCAGTTCAGTTCAAACCAAAACCCTATTTTTTTAAAAAAATTAGAGTTTTGGCGCCGCAGCACTACACCGCCGTGCCCATGTGCCAAGCACTCGTGTTGTGCCTGGCACAGCACATGAGCCAAAATCCCTCGGTCAGGCGCAGCATGACTGATGCAGAGGATGCGCCCGGCATTATAGCATGCCTGGCCCGGGACAACCCAACCCATTTGACATCTCTGAGTGAAAGTGTATGAATTAATAAAATATTAAACTTAAATATTAATAAAAATTAAAAAATAATACAAAATAAAAATTCACAAAAAATAAATATTAAATTTTCAATTTTCAAGCATCAATCCACAGGCACAATCACAAACTCAAAGTAATATCACAAACAAAAAATAAAAAAATATAAATAAATCAAAATCAAATATCAGATATTAATGTCTCAATCATCAAATATTAAAGTCATCAATCGTCATATCATTTTCAATATCAATATCACACGGATCATCATAAGCTATTAACTCCTCCACTTTTGCTGCAATCCCAGCACGATCCTGGATGCCTAGCTCGAATCATCTCAATCCTTTATGTATGCTAAATTCTTAACAATATATGGACATGATCTCAATCTCCTATCCGAAATCAAATTTACTGCAAGAGAAAAAATAAACTTTGATACTATGCTCGACACCAAATGAGTAAATAGATCCCGTGTCATCTTAGATAGCACGAGAAAGATTGACTCATATGATTTTCATCACTATAATATATCAAGATTCTTAGTATTAGAATATGATAGAATTAAGCAGTAATCAATATCTAGGTACCGAGACAGCTCGCTCATATTCGACAGTTCACATCATCATTTCCCCCTTGCTAACTGACTAAAAAAATCATCATTTTTGAATATGATATATATGTCCATACTCAGAGCCTCACTAGTACTACGACAATACTTAGTATCATAGTATGAAAAGAGATCATTCAATTTTTCGTGAATGAACTCTTTAGATAAGTCTTCTAGTTTCATGTACAAGAAAATGTATGTTAAAATATTCTCTATTCATTCCACTTTAACCCTAGGATCCATGCATAAAGCTAGACAATAAAGAGATAGAATGATGAACCAGTATTTTAAGTACATTTTTTTCATCTCAAGAACCATATCACTAAGTGTCAGATCATCTTGAAACTTCCTAAATATGCTACTAATATTACATATATACCTGAGTACAATACAAGTCGTAGGAGTATAAACTGGCAAATATATTTTTGATATGTCATAAAAAATTTTAAAGAATTTCATAAATAAAATTTATGTATCACATCCAATGTCGTCAATAATAAGTTCGTCACTCTTACTATTGACGTAATATGATATCACATGTTCGTATTCAACACAAGAATCCAACATCAGATATGTGTAATTCTAATGATATTTCACATCCGACTAAAATTTCTTCTTTAAATTCACTAACAAACAGAGATTACCAAACTTCTGTTATTTGTGAAACGTGCAAATATATTTTAGTGAATTACATATATTTTCTAAAGTAGTGAGCACATACCTTCATCCATGCTTTTACTATCAGATTAATGATGTGACACATACATCTAACGTGAAAAATCTCTTCTAATTATTCGTCTCTAATATTCCTAACAAACATGTTAATCGCTACTCCATTACTAGATGTATTATCGAATACGATACTAAATATTTTATTTTGAATTTTATATTCTCTAAAGATTTCAGTATTCATTCAAAAATAATTGGATCATCATTAGAATGAAAACTTTCAGAAAATTTTAAAATTTTTTTATTTAGTTTCCATTCAGAATCTACATAGTAGGCGATGAGGCATTCACAAAATGTATCATCATGACTAATCCAAATATCAGATATCACGAATATCATTTCACTATATTCCCTAAATTTATTATTTATTATTTATTTTTCTAACTTATAATATTATAGTATGTCATTCTCAGATGTAGAACTAGGAATCCTATGATATATATGCTAAAATATGTATGCATGACACTGACTACCATTAGATCCTCTAAAAATTTAATCAGAAGGCTCATCATTGTCATTAGTTTGGTCATTTCTTCCATCTACAACTCGTTGCGGTATAGAAAGATAGTAAACTTTGAGAATGAATTGAATCCAGCCTCAAAAAACTCATTGCTAAGTTGGGTTTGCCTAGGATATAATGCACCATATTTTTTGGTACATTATCCAGCATGCCTCTCAAGGTGCTCACGCCCATACGAACTCTTATAGGTTAACATTTTCTTAATACCGTGCCGATTCTTTTTCGGCACCCCTAATATTTTTTTATATTAAAGTGAATTCAAACTACTAAAATTCTTTTAATTTTTATTTTTTAGATATTTGAGTCAAGAAAACCGTAGAAACCAAAATTTTGGCAACCTCGGATCTTTCAGTAAAATTTTTATTATCTAAATCATAATTTATTTTATTTTCGTTATTTTAATTTCTATTTATCATTTTTTTTATTTTTTAAACTAGAGAGAAGTAGAATATTTAATTTTTAGAATTTATATTTAAATTTTAAAATTTTAACACTAATAAATAAAAAAATACTCATAAACTGTAATGCATAAACTTTAGCTTTTTTATGTCCGCACCGCATGCCCACCATAATCAACAACAAAGCCGAGTCACGAAATACAAAATGTCAAAATCCTGAGAGTCGAGAGTGAGAAACTTAGGAGAGAGAGAGAGAGAGAAAGAAGCAATAGGTTTATGTTTTTATAAATCTTAGAATGAGGGAGAGATTTTATAGATCAAGAAAAGTAATTTTTTTAAAAAAATATTTTTATTATTTTTTTAAATTTTTAATACGGACATAATTCTTAGGGTCGTCGAATTCTACCTCATAACTATCTGAGGAAAAATTCAATGGCCTAGATTGATTTTTTTTTATCATTGGGTCGGTTCGACCTTCGACCGACCAGAATGATTCATTCCATGGGCTTCTGCTTATGGAATGGAGGGCTAAGGGTTGTGCCTTGAACTTGTGTTGAAAAATATCACAAGTCGGGTTCGGGCCTGACGAAAATTTCAGATCAATTGGCATCGGGTAGTTGGGTCGAGGGCATCAGGGCTAGTTGGGTCGGGGCATATCTTGGCTCATGCCGAAATACCGTGCCCACGGGCCATGGTACCGGGTTTTGCCTGGCCAATATGTGGCCCAATTGGCCTAGGCGGCACGGCACAAGGCGTGCCGTGAACAATCCCAACACAGACATGGGCACGAGTCATTCTCGTGCTTGACCAGGCATAGTCAAATCGAACCAGCCTAGGTCAGCCCATTTGACACATCTACTATAATTATATTCACAACATAAAAAATAAATTTTGATACTGCAGTATAGAGGTGTCAAATAGGCCGGCCCAAGATGGATCGCCCTTTTTTTTGGGCCCGACCAAGCTGGCATGCCGTGCCAGGCACGGCATGGCATGGTTTTTTGGAAGGAAAGTCAGGCTCGGCCTGTGGCCCAAAATCCACCCAGGTTCAGGCCGGGATGGTCAGAGGATTTCGAGTTTATACAGGTGCTTTTTAGAAGAAATAGGGTTTCGAGCGACATGCCCCGTCATCGCCCTTTCCAGTCGGGCATGCTGAGACATTGCATGTCTAGCATCGCCGCATAGTCCACCCATCGGGCGTCGCTCGATGCAAGGTCTCATATCGTGCCCACGTGCCAGTGATCCATGCCATGTCGAGATCCACCCAGCCATGGCCAGGCCAGGCACGGCTGAACAGTGCCGGGCTTTGGGCCGTTGACACCTATACTACAGTATATACAAAAAAGATAAGTTGATCACATATTATTTTTGATAGTACAAGATTAATAAATTCGTATGATTTTTACCAATTCGATATATCAATATTTTTTAAATCAATTAAGAATATGTACAAAAATAATCAATATTTAAATATTTTGATAATTTATACATATTAGAATGGTTACCTACTCATTTTTTCTTAGCTAATTAAATAAAAAATTTATTATATCTAAATACAATTTGAATCATAATACTCAAGTCATACTAGTACAACAATCTTTATTTTAATAATATTTATATAAGTTACATATTTATTCGTACATAGGTGTCAAACGGGGACATGCGGTCCAGGTCCATCCCAAAGCCCGGCTCATTTCAGGCATGCCTGGCCCGACACGACAAGCTACTATACCATGCTCGGGCTAATACTGGGCGCACACTAAACATGAGTCATGTCGTGCCGTGCCAAGGATTTTTGGCCCACGTGCCATGCCAGGCATGGCACAAATGTATGGTAAGTGGGCATGACATGGGTGACCATGCATCATGCGATGCCCGATGAGAGGATGATGCGGCGATGCCCGACGGGGACAATGTGGTGATGCCTGACGGAAGGACAACGTGGCGATGCCCAAGGTGGGGACGCCGCGGTGATGCCCAATGGGCGACGGCTCGGCACACCCAACAAGTAATGATGGCGTTGCAACGTGACACCGAAATCCTAAAATTTTAAAAATTAGCCTGACCCAATCCGAACCAATCGACCTGAACCAGGCCAAATTGGCCCGAACACGGGTGGTTTGTGGGCTGCGGGCCCATAACGGGTATGCCCCCCAAAGAACCGTGTCGTGTCTGGCACAGCATGCCAACCAGGTTGGGCCCAAAAAATGGGTCTGGTCAACCCGGCCTATATGACACCTCTATTCGTACTTTATATTATCTAGTGCTTTGAGTGAGTTTATGCAATTGGATATGAATATTAGAATATTATTTATCATTTGCACAATAACTCTAGGATAAACACAAGAAACCATACAATAAAATAGTGAAATAATCTATAATCAAATATTAATTTAAATATTTTATTTCTATTTTACCAACTATTTCACTTAAATATTAGTGTCATTTTTTATTTAAACACACAAACTTTGGACAATGAAAAATATGAAAGTATATACAAACTATGATGAACATTGGCGACCCATAACTATGCAAGTGTTAACTCATGACTATGTAATGGTTGATGTACTTAGTGAGCAATGATTGTCAATTGTGCAGCACAATTGACATGTGATTGACATGTGATTGACATGTGATTGTGTAATGGTTGTTGTACAAGTCGGATGGGTGGTGGGTGGTGGATGGTGACATTTTTTCTTTGGTATTATTTTTGTTGCATGATATTAAATAATAAAAAATAATGATGATCAATCTAAAACCATATGAAATAATTTAATAGAGACTACTAGCAAACATGCATTTATTGTAGGTCACTTCGATGATAATTGATTTTTTAAGTCAAGAATATGTGAAATAATCGTTATGTGATAACTTAAGATTAATTCAGATGAGTTATTGACAATTGATACACAATTATTTGTTTATTTGTAATAGTCAATTATTTTGATTATGTTTGATATATTTGATTATTATCATATGTAGAAAAAAATCTAAGATATATTGATATATAAATTAACAGACACGAGATATATTGTAAATTCCATTTGAGTCAAGGAGGCATGGCACATTCATTTGCAAACAAATCAGAAGATGTGTAGGGTCTGCAAAACCCGATGGCTTGTTGGGCAGCCCAGATAATGCTGGGTCGAGGCACTGGTCATGACTGGTATGAGCCCATGGCTTCTGCCTGACCTAACAGACCAGGCCAGGGGGCCTAGGACCTGGGTAGCTGGGTTCATGCCAGCCTCTACTAGCTTGGTGTGGTGGTGCCTACACCCTTTTGACTCGAGCAAAGCTGGTGGCTAGGGCTAGTCTAGTCTATGGCAAGCCAGCCAGAAATTTAAAAAAACATGTTTTAAAAAAAAAATTGAATGACTACAGAATAAATAAATTTATATTTTAAATTTAAACTATACAACAATATTTAATGCACTATATTTTTTTTGTGTAAATTTAAAACTATGTATAATGCAAGAACAATGAAAATAAAATAAAATAAAAATACAATAAAGAAAGTTTAATTTCCAAAATTATATTTTTGGCCTAAATTAAAACAAAATCAAGATCATCAAATATTTGGTGCTAGTCCTAGATTTTTTAATTTTTTGGATTCTTCTCAGAATTTATCTACCAAAACTTTAAGAATCATTCGAGCATTTTCTTAATCATTCAATCAAACATGTCAATTCTTATAGTATATTTGATATCAGATTTATCCACATATTTGCAATTGCATTCATAATAACATAAAAATAGACATTAAAAAAAAGAAAGAAGAAATAAAATATAAAAATAAACATTGATGCTAGCTATAGTATATACAAAAAAATTAATTGATCGCATATTATTTTAGATAATACGAGATAAATAAATACATATAATTTTTATCAATATAATATATCAATAATTTTTAAGTCATTTAAGAATAAATATAAATAATAATCGATATCTAAATATTTTAATAACTAAAATATTAAAAGAACTACCCCATCATTTTTTTCTTAGCTACTTAAAATAAAAAATTCATTTTCTAAATGTGATTTCAATCATAATACTTGAAGTCATACTAATACCACTATATTTATTTTCATAATATTTATAAAATTCATATATTTGTTTATATTTTATATTATAAAATTCTTTGAGTCAATTCATATATTAGTATCAATGTCATGTATTATTAAAATACATAATTAATATTACATAAAAACTTAAGTACAATGCAAAATGTAAAAGTATATATAAACTTCATTACATCACAAAAAAATCTTAAGTATAAAAAATAAAAATCAGATATTCTTATAATATTTATTGATTAATATATGATTACTTTTACTATATATAAAATCAGATAGAATATATTAGTAGTCAATATAAAATTTCAATAATATTATTATAATATTTAATTCCAATAATAAAAAATATCAAGTTTATATATATATTTTTCTATTTTAAATAGATTAACTGACAAATTATGAAATCCATTTATTTATTGCGAGACATGATAATAAATTTTATAAAAATTTGAATAAATTTAATGAGTCATGATTAATTCCACATTGATTTAAACTATTAAGTTTATGATATGACACATATATTTAACATGAAATATCTCAGCTAGAAAACTATCTAATATTTCTTATAAATACATTTATTTTCATATCATTATTTGTTACATCATCAAATGTGATATTACATATTATATTTTTAATTTCTTATTTCCTAAAAATAATTATCAAATATTAAATCCTAAAATATTTATAATTTATTTAGTATTTAACATCAAGTTTAAAATATTTTATAATAATATTTTAAATTTCAAAATAAATTTTATATTAACTTATACTATTAAATTTATTATATGACATATACATTTAACATGAACTATATCAACTAGGGATTATCTAATAATTCCTATAAATAAATTTATTTTCACATGATTATTTACATCATCAAATATGATACTATTTATTTTATTTTATATTTCAAATTTCACAAAAATGATTATCATATATTAAATCCTAAAATCCTAGTAATTGATTTAATATTTGGTCTAAATCAAAATAGTGAATTAAGATAAATGTGAAAAGCATGTTAATTTGGATAGTCTATATGTCAAACACCACCAACTATATGTTACTATATTTTCTAAAAATAATGAATTATTAAATTTTTATCAAATAAAAAATATTTTATAATAACATTTTGATAAGTCAATCTCAAAATTTTATGATATGCGAATTAAATATATTTCTACATAAAATATACTAATCTATGATTTTCCTACATATAAGAAAAAAAAACTCATACTAGCATGTAATCTAATTATCCTTTCCATTCATACATATAAATGAAAATAATTATTCTACTTAAAGTAGATCCAATTTTAATTATTTCAATACTAAGTTAAGTTTGCCTAAAATTTAATGTATTATATTTTTGATGTATTATTCAGCATGTCTCTTAAATTATTCAATCTCACGACTAAATTTACAATTATATGTTTTTTATAATATCTAAATTGAGAATTTTTGTTCAACTCATCTAATATATATTTTTTATTATATTAAAGTAAATTCATACTACAAAAGTTCATTTATCAAGCCATTAGTCATTAATGATGAAACATATGAAATCGTCAATGTCAAAAAGACCATAGATCAGATCAAGACAGACAATGAAATTAACATGCCAGTCTGACCCAACATGTAATCATTTATTAAATTTGGCATGTGATATCACATGTCATACCGAGATCATGGATTCAGCATGAGTGCATGACACATGCCATTGGGCGGTGTCGACCATGCCATTTCCACGAGCAAGTCGTGTTGGGTCATTCATGCTCTGTGGGCCATGTCACATTTCGAGTGTCAAATAGATCATTTTCTATTTTTATTTCTTCCTTAGAAAAAAATAATTCACAATGTCATATTTTGTCAACTCATAAAATACTAGATTGAATATTATGTCTCAATATTCAACTATCACAATAAAAAATACTATGATAAATAAATAAATATTCATGAATGTGTCATATCCAAAATATCTTGTAAAAACTAATATAATCATTCTGAATTTTTAATAAAATTGAAGATTACAATTATATTCTTTTTTTTAGGAGATAATATTATCTCAAAAAAAGCTAAATAATTTATAATAAATTTTTTCTATTTTAGATTAAATTTTGAGACTACTATTTTTATCTTATTTTTTTAGGAAACAATATGATCTTAAATAAAGATACAATAACTTACAGTAGATTTCTTCTCATTGTAAATGAATATCTAACTAAAATCTAAAAAACTATCTAGCAATATGATTTCATGATCGTGTTAAGAAATAGTGAAGCCAAGAGATTTCTTTGCATACATAATATGTTATATGTGTAAAACTACATTTAGATGTAGCAAATAGAGCAGACAACCCAGCCTGGCTAGTAGCAAGGCCTAAGAAAAACTAAGCAAAGTACAACCAAAATCATGTCGCACATAGCACAACCAAAGCAAATGGCATAGTACAACATAAAATGTCGGTCCAACCAAGTCAAATTTGGTTTGAGACTCAATTCATGCTTGGGTAGTGCTCGGTTGGTGCCTCATACTAGCACAAACCCAAACCCAAACTCAGTATGTGAGATTAACATGCCATTTTAAAAAAAAGATTGCATATCGGGTCAGTTCAGAAGGGCTCATCAATTGTGTCTCCCTTCGACCTGATCACATCTTATTTTAAAAAAGGCTAGCCATTAGACCTAGTCCAAAATATCCTATACCGAACCTAGACTAACTTGTACTAAACACAAATTATCATAAGTTAACCACAGATCAAGCCAGCATGAAACAGCCTACTTGAACCTCTAGTTGCATCAAAGTGAATATAATATTTTAAAAAAAAAACTAAAAAACAGTTTATTATATGGACTCTATAAGATATATATGATATGATAATAATCAAATAGTTAATATTTTTTATAATTTTCTTATAAGTAATTAAGTCAACTGGGAACTCATAATAGATAAGAGATTAGTACAAGATTTAATAAGAATATTCACTCTTAGCACACCCCAAAAAGTCAACAACTATGAGAATATTAAGTGGATATATCATCTATGATCACACAAAATCTCTCTCAACTTATATTATATTCCTACCAAGAAAATATATGAATCTCACAAAGTCTTTCAATTGAACTTATAACTGAAGATACTCATTAAATCAAGTAATTTCTAATTCATTATCTATCATAATAAAATATTATTCACATACATAATCTTATAAATCATGCTCTTAGAGACTATTTTAGGTCGTATAATATTTTTTATAATTCATAAATTAAAACTACATTGTCACTACTCTTAAACCAAAAGGTTACCCCAAATAAACCTCCTCAAGATCACTATGAATAAAAATATTTTTCATATATAACATATAATTTATCTATGAAAAACTATCAATAGTATTAGTATTCACGTTGAGACCAGCTTAGTTGACAAGGAAAAAATATCCTAATAACTCATTCAAAATTTCTGAGAAAACTTATTCACAATAAACTTTGCCTTAAAGTGATCTATTTTTCCATCTAAATCAGTCTATACAATGAACATCTACTTGCAACCAACAATAAATATTCATGAATGTCTAGAAATTAGTTATGAAGTCATATTATAGTGAAGAGTATTATTAATTTCAATATCATGAATGTCTAGGCATTAGACTATTAGATATGAAGTCATATAATAGTGAAGCATATTATGTATTCCAATATAGTCTGACATCATTCTAAATGAGATAATGCTTAAAAAAATTATGACATCTTTAAGAGAAGCATTAAAAAATAAAAGAATAAAAAAATGTGTAAGACAATACATATAAAAAAAAATACAAAGTACAACACAACTATTTTGTCAAAGACTAATCGAAAGATCAAAATAAGAATAATCAACAACAAGAACATTTAACTTCTAAAGAGACTCTCCTCTGCTCTGAACAAACTGCGTTTGTCCATTTCTAAAAAAATAAACTTAAAGTCTCAAGTGGTTAAACCTTCATATCTGCGACTCACCATGTTAGAACTAAAATTGACTCGAAAATTTTATCTCACCCATGATGAATCTCTTATCATGTCTCCCAATACTAGCTCGACTATACCAGAGAGATGTTCCCTTTCCATGAAGATCTTATTCTCTTTAATAAATTTGTTCTATACTTATTGATACATATAACAACTCGATAAGAAAATCATCAAAATATAAACCAACAGATTCATAGATAATTAAGTGATGACACTCTCTCATAGTTAGAG
The DNA here is from genome assembly GCA_029783825.1 of Sapria himalayana. Classification (NCBI taxonomy): domain Eukaryota; kingdom Viridiplantae; phylum Streptophyta; class Magnoliopsida; order Malpighiales; family Rafflesiaceae; genus Sapria; species Sapria himalayana. Next base: position 2,563,983 of record JAREIK010001156.1, read on the forward strand.
GCCCATATGCGATCATAAAAAAATAAGAAAGAATAAAATATTCAGATATCACTTGAATATTTATCCTAACTAGACTCATTAAAATTTAAGTAATACTAAAAATATGATATTATCACTAACTAGTATTTTTATCAATCTCAAATAAATAATATTTATATCTTTTTTAGATACTTAAATAACCAAGAATAATATAATTTATTACTTTAGGTGTTTCTTCTCACATCCAAGATAGAAATTAAAAAAAAGTAATCATTCTCAAAAATATTATGAAATAAATTAAATAATTTTTTTAAGACACAAGATATAAAAATACACACAATTAAAAAAATAGATTGAAAAATATTCGGTAGATAAGATAGTTTGTAATTAAAATTATATCATTTAAAAATACTTTAACATACATCAAAAAGAAATATTATAATCATCTCAACCACTTTATTTCTACAATTCCATTTAATAGTATGTCTGTTAATATAAGATATTTAGTGTATGATCTAGGGATTAATACAATAAATATTAAAATTATCAGGCACATGCTCTAAGATAATATCAATTCTAAAAATTTTTATATGTTTATTAAATTAAGTTTTCATTCTTTTATAAAATAACTCTATATATATATATATATAATTTAAAATGAAAAATAAATAAACAAATAAAATATATATTATTATCAATAAAAATAATAAAATATATTAAGTCATCTCGAGTTTCAACTATATTTGGTCTTCATATGTCAGACTAAATCAATTCAAAAAAATTATTGATCATATAAGTTTGACAGGTAAGATAGAATTTTCAATTGTGAATTCCTAAATGATAAGTCTCACTAACTAAGATATAGATATTTATACTAGGATCCGATATTTTCAATTTTACCAAAAAATTGATGACCAAGTTGAAAACGACTAAATAATAAATCAATCACAAGCAAGCACCTAATTAAGTATCTAATTATACAAGTAAGAATATATAATCAATCCCTCCCAGTAGAAAAATGTTTTCTTTTGAATCTTTTTATTCTGCAAATAACAATAAAAAAATAATATTAGAGTTGAGTTCTCTAGAAATGAAACTCATAAAGAAAATTACTAAGATACGAAGAAATAAAAAAAATATATATTAAAGAAATAAAATATCAAATTAAAATATTATTAAAATTAAAGATTTTAAATAATATATAACTAATTATTACAAAGAATAATTATATGTGATATGAATATTAGTTTCTGAGTCAAAAACACAAAATTTTAAACTTGTGAGAAGACTAGTCATGAGAGTTATAATACATGGCAGATAAAAAATACTAATTGCTGACTTGGAGAAAAATTCTACAAATTTAACATGCATTATAATAGTCTGTATATCTCATTCAACATGTTATACTTTTGATCTACTCCCAAAGAATAACTCGTAACGATACTCTTTGGTATGGCTAATTTTCTATAATGTGCACACTATACTATCTTTGATCTCTACTTCAGCTAAGACTCAAATTCCATCTACCTCAAAATAGAAATATCAAACAAATCATATTAAGCAGGCACAACCTGAATGTTGGTGGCCCAATTGAATCACCGTGTCATGCTAGACATGACACAAAATGGGCACCCTAGTTGTGTCATGCAGACACAGTAACATGAGAAGCTAGCCCGAAACATTGGCCCAGCTTTCTAAGCTAGGCATGTCAGGTTGCACATAGTCAATCATGAGGGAAGCTACCAACGGTCCACGACTTGGCCTAGAATTGGAGCTTGGATGCTCGACAATGCCTATGCCAGAGACAATTGTCATGAGAGATGGGGCAAGGCCCAACCAATTTGTAAATGAAAAAAAAATTAATTTAATTTTTTAAAATTTAAATATAAAAAATAAATTATTTTGCATTATAAATTATGATATAAATATACATATATATAGATGAAGCTAAATAAAAAGAATACAAACATTTCAAATTTTGCAATCTTGATTTCACTTTCACAACTAAAAAATATAGCACAAACATGTCAATCATTTAATATTCACTATCAATATGTATATTTTGAATTCTTATATCTCAAGCTCATAGTCATAGTTTTAATATTCTCGATATCTCATTAGTTTTCATCTACTAGCAGCTCTTTCATTTATTCATAAAAATTCATGAACAAATCTCTCATTCTTTAAAGCATGGCTATACTTCTATGACATCTAATCATAATTTGGATCTCATATCTGAAATATCATTCACAACTAATAAAAAAATAAACTTTAATATTAAGCTAAACATATGAGAAATGAGAATCAAATATTATTTTAGATAGTATGGTTGCATGGGATAAATAAATTTATATAATTTTTGCCAAAATAAATATTAAAATTATTAAATGTCATAATAAAATAAGATGTAGGAATAATCGATGTTACAATATCAAGACATTTTGCTCCAATTCAACGAACCACACAATTATTTGTCTCCAACTAACAAAATAAAAAAGACATTATCTTCAAATATGATATTCATGTCCATATTTAGAGGCTCGCTAAAATTATTATACCAAATATTCAGCTTGGTTTATATGGATGAATATAAAATTTAATATATTTTCTATTTTTTTCACTTTAACTTAAGGATTCATAAAAGTCAAGTAACAAAAAGATAAAATGGAGAATCAACATTTTAAATACTTTTCATATCAAAAGTCATGACACTAAAAATTAGGATATTCTTTTAACATACTAAATATATTATTAATATCACATATATACCTAAGTACAATATAGGTGGTGAAAGTGCACACAAATAAATACATATTCATTGTATCATAAGAAATACTTATAAATTTCAAAAATAATATTTATGCCTCATAATTTGAATTGTTAATATTAATTTTATTATTTTTACTATTAACATAATTGAATATTATGTATTAATAGTAAATATATGAATCTAATATTAACTAAGTATAATTTTAATAGTATTTAAAAATTTAATTATAATTTTTTAAGCTCGGTAAAAAAGATTGAGTATAAAATTTTTATTGTCAACTAAGTATCTCATATATTAGGGTATTTTAATATAATTCTTATATGCTGTCTAATGCTAAAAAAAATATTTTTTATTTTCACTTGTATTATTAAATTAATCATGTGACATATGCACTTTATATGAAAAATATTATCTAGGGACATCATTTTATAAAATATTATTAAATATAATACTAAAAATTTAATTTTGAAAATCATATTTACTAAAAATCCGTGACAAACACTCATAAATGGTAAAGGCATCACGATGATATAAAAACTCACAAAGTCCTAAAAATTTTTTATGTAATTTTCTCTTAAAATTAATATAATGGACAATGATGCATTCAATTGCATTATCATCGCAATGAATCCAAATATCAAACGGCATAGAGACTAGCCAATTATGTTTCCTAAGTTTGTCGATCACTAATTATTCTTTTAATTTAAAATATATTATTATGCTATTCCTACTGATCGATCTTAAATTTTAATGAAAAACGAACTAAAAATATATTTGTATAATATAAACTAGTGTAGAATCATCAGAAAATCAAATCAAAAAATCAATTTTATCATGTTTTTCCTTTTAAACTTATTATAATAAATAAAATAAATCATTGAAGCTAAAATTGATCAAACTTCAAATATTTTACCACTCAATTGAGTTTGTATGTGATTCATTGTACCATATTTTTTTGTATATTGATCAGCATGTCTCTTAAGATGACAAATACATCAATACTCCTACATGTATATATTTTTTTTATAATATATATATATCATGTCTAATATTATTCGACGTGCCTAAAATTTTTATTTTTAATTGTGTTAAAATATATTAACACTATTAAACTTGACATATTTTAAAATTTTTTAGACAAATGAGTCCTGACAAAAGAAGAAAATCTAATTTCTATCTTGGACTTTTTGATCATGATGTTAATATTATTCATGTCTAGGTTTAATTTATTTTTATAATATTTATTATTTGGCATTTTTTTAACTTAGACTAATAGTAGGAGAAAGAAAAAAATTTTTATAAATCTTTACTTGTAATTATTAATTTATGTAATCTAAAAATATTAATTATAAATTAAGATAAAATATATGCAATACAATATATTTTATTTTATGTGAGAAGCAAACACTTTTTCATCTCCACCTCCTATGCTCATGTCTCAAATCATAGCTCATCATTAAAATAACCTTTCACTCTGCCAAATTTAAAAGATTTCAAATATAAAAAATATTACATGCATATGCCACTATGGCACTTTTAAAAAATTTATAAAAAAATAAAAAGTCACGAGAAAATATTACAAATAAACTATAAATATATTATTTATAATTTTATTTTAATTAAAAAATTATTTTTTTTATTTTTTTCTTTTATTAGATTAAAATCAAATAATTATTAGATTTCATCCAAATAACTATTGGTCTGAATCTAACGACTAAATAATTATAATTTTTTATTTTTTCTTTGGCTGACAAAACAAAGACATGCATTATCCTATCAATTTTGCAGCAATTTTAGCTTTTACTAATGACAGGCATGAATTTGAGCCCATGCCTTTTTCTAATGTTGACATGTTAAGCATATGGCCAATGCTTAGCACAACACAAGATAATATGAGTCATGTCATGGATAATAAGATTTCAATCCAAACATGGTGCTAGACTGTGTCATGCTGGACTTGGCATGATTTTGGATCATTTTATGTCAAGCCTAAAATGGTTGAATGGTACTGTGCCATAAGCCATGTCTGGGTCTCCCAACACACTTAACACCTCTACCTCCAATATACGTTACTTCATCAATTGAAATAAAAATATAAATGCCCATTATAATGCTCTTACACACACTACAACCTCGATCAACACCAATAAAGGATTAATGCCTTATCACTCACTACACATTATGCATGAATATTGCACTACACACACTTACTACTTTCAGGCACATTGCATAACTACAAGTACATCACACTTTATACTTAATTGTATCAGCGGTCTCAGCATGCTATCTAGAAGCAACTCTTAACTCTTCTCGAGTATAACTATTATTCCTATAACAGGTGCACAATATTGAGGATTTTCTGTCTCAGCCATGAATGATACTCCCTCTACCTCCTAGAAATTTTACTTCATCAGTCAAAGTAAATATATGTACTCAAAATGCATTGCTTTTGCACACATTGCATACTTGATAACCACCAAAAATGGGTTGATGTCTTGTCACTCACTGCAGATTGTGCAGGTATATTGGACTTAAACACACACAGCACAGCATCATGACTGCATCACACTTTACACTTCATGGCACACCACATATACTGTTCTTCACACATAGCATTGTGCATATATGGTTTACTATATGCACTTCATGATTATAATGTTCACCCATGACATCCGAATGTTCAAGACTATGGTTTACAGTACACACTATTCACGCTTACGAATCATGAGACATGACTCACATTTTCACTTAACATCTACACTGAACGCATTGTATGCTTGTATGATGTATGCGCACATATCGAACACTTAATGTGCTACACACACGATACATACTGCACAACCACACAGCACAGACATACTGCACACACTCTTGGACAGCACACCTTGGACACATTCTTTAAGGTTTATAAACCTAACTTTGATATGGACAAACTCAAAATACACAAGTATTATACTTAAAGCCTATAAATAAAGAAATAAAACATATGGTAGCCCACAGAATGGATGTTCTCATCAAAAGTAAAACTATAAAAATAGTAAATTATAAAAAAGCCACAAGCAGAAAAGTAATGCAAGTGGAAGCAGCAGCACATCAACTGAAAAAAATACACACCTGAAGAACTTCTTTTTCACGCAAAACCTTCCATAGCCGGAACTGCTCTGATTCTTGTTTTATCTTTTGCTGAAGTTGCACCTAAAAAGCTCACCATGTCACTTTGTTTAGTCTGAAGCTATGACATAACTTGATGTGAGAAACCATCAGAACCAAGATCACACCTTTTGAGTCTTGATTCTTTGAATCTCCTCCTGTAGTTTTTTTGTTGCCTCGTCGCTCTTCTGTTTTTGTCTCAACAATTGAGCTTGAGCCTCCTGTTTCTTTTTCAGATCTGCAACCTTCAGAGCAGGAAGCAAATTTAGTAACAATTGCTAGTGAAAGAAACAATCCAATTAGATTTACCTGAGTCTCAAGGAAAGTTAACTTTTGAAGATAATTTTCTTTCAGCTTTTCACTATCATCATCAGAACTAGATGCTATGTTAGCCAGATTGTATGTCAATTCCTCAATCTCATTCAGCAAAGTTCTCTTTTCCTGTTCCAGCTCCTGAACTTTCTTCTCATAATGTTGTTTAAGAACTGAAGTATCAACATTTGCAAAATGCTTCATTTCAGCCTTCAAAACACAAAAAATGGTTCAGAAAATATGCACTTGCATTCAAGGATAAACTGCAATATTGAGATAGTACGGCAATAAGCAATCAACAAGAAGCATGGTAACCCTTAAGATTATTATGTGTTTATGATTAAAGAAGAGAAGGGACAAAAGTAATTTCTCATCCAACAAAATAAATATGAATGCTTTTGAAGTGTTCAGATTGAAAATTCAGTTTGCATCATGAATGAAATTTGATGATCATAGTATGATCAGATGAACAGGCATGACTAACAATTAGAAGGAAACTTCATTGTGTTACCTCCTTTTGTTCAAGTTTCCTGTCTAATTCTTTTAGCTCCAAGTCTAATTTCTCTTGCAGAGAAGAGTGTTCAAGCTCCTTTTCTTCATCTTCCACTACATCTACCCAAGTAAGTAACTTGACTGAATAAATACATGTAAATTACATGAATTGCAAGTGTATAAAATGTACACAAATAAATTACCTGAAATAATCAATGTTTTAGTCTCTGAATTGGATGATATCTCATTTAATGTTGGCATCGAAACATTTTTTATGTTGAAACCATCATCATCTGAGTCAACATGATCGCCAAGTTGACTTTGCCTTAATCTAAGAATGTTTTTCATGGATAACAATTCCATTTCCAACTCATGAATTCTTGATACATAATTCTTCACTAAATTAGAAGCCTGAAAGTTTAAAAGAAACAGCAATAAAATCTTGTTCATAACAGGGACCAATTTCACCAGAAACCACTTTAAATACCAAACCTCATCTGAGTTAGATTCAATTTCATCCCATGTTTTACCATTTCGAGCTGCTTCAATTTTGATGATGAGTTTGTCCTTTTCTATCTACAAAAACACACAAAAAGAATAATAAAAATGTTGAGTATTACTATTTTTATGTTTAATGCATTTTATTAAAATTAGATGATAGGTACACAAGTGCTAGTAATACAAAGGTAATCCAATGCTATTTTTTACTTGATTAATTTTGATGCTCATTTAGTGTCATTTTACTCATACATTGTAACATAACATCAAAACAGATTTTAATAACCAATGATGTTGTCGTAGCCATCAAAAAATGAGTAATGAAGTTAACTAATACTCTATATATCTAATGAAAATAACACATATATCCATTTTAGATATTAAAACAATCATGAAATTCATATTTTATCACACTAATTACTATTTTATCATATCATAAAAAGAGATATTTGAGAAATTAAGTGTACTTTAATTTTACGAGTTAAGCTAAATAATATATCCAAGGTATAAGATTTTAAAAGAAACATAATGAAATATAACAAATATTAAAGTTATCAGACATACACTCAATAAAACTATCATCTCTTATATTATTTATATTTTTATTAAATTAGTTTTTAATTATTTAATGAAATAGTTAAAAAAACTATTTCAACAAATAAAAAAACAAGTATGAATAGTATAATCATCAACAAATATTATAAAATATCTCTAATCATAATGAATCTCTAATATTTTAGGTCTTTAAACAATTAAATGAATCATATTTAATAAGTCTTCACTTGTACATTTTTAGCAAATAAAATAAAAAATTTTTGTATGATTTATTATTTAACAAATCTCACAATCTAATCTAAAAATATTTTCAATCTATGATTCAAAATTTTTAATTTTAATAGAGATAAATAATCAAAATGAGAATAAACAAGTAAATAATTAATAATATTCACACTTAAAAAGCTTTGTAACAATATATATATATATATATATATATATACACACACACACACACACAAATTATCCTACTTAGATCTAAAAAAAAATCATCCTCAAATCTTTCAATCTTACAAAACAACAATAAAAAAATTATATTAACATTAAATTATTTAACAAAACTAATAAAAAAAAATTATTTACGTATTCATAAATAAATATAACTTGAAATAGAAATAAAATAATAAAATCAATATTGTCATAACCAAAATTTAGATATTTTATTATTAATTAATATAATATTACAAGAATAATTAATAAAAATAATAAATAATTAAAAATTATATATAATATAATTATTTACTCTTGAACCAATTACCAAAAATCAAAAATAAACAACTCAATTATGAGAATTATAATACCTAAAAAATGAAAAATAATTATTATCTTTTTAGTGAGTAATTTTGCATATTTCTCTTTGTAATGATCACAAAAGAGGAACTCAAAAAAGATCCCTAAATAAATCTAGTAGTCGACATACTTTTCTCAATAATTTATGATATTCTTGATCTGATGATCCACCATGTCTTCATGCTTGCTCGAAAGAAAAGTTATAGCTCCAATTTTCAAGAAAAATAAGCTCCTTTTTTTGTATTTCAACATCTATCTTTGTTGGGGCTCAAAAAAAGTAAAGAACCATCTCTTGCTAGAGCTCAAAAAGAAACCATATTTCCTGTTCAAGAATTGGAAAAGCAGATTTTTAACCTAGGGTTTCTGTGCTGACTTCGTTGATCTCCAAGCTGATAATAGAATCATCATTTCTTGGTGTATCTTGCTATTCATAGTTTCTACTCGAGGGAGACTCATTAACCATTGTTAAAGTCAGAAGCTATAGGAACTAAGGAAAAAACATTTAAGAAGCCAAATCACCCATATAAAAAGGAATGCATAGATGACAAGCTGAAGCTTGCTGAGGAATATAGGTTTGCGCCATAAGTGAGAGTTGTGGAGGTTTCATTATGCTCTGAGTCTCATCCATAATGCAGCAAGAATGATACTCTTAGCAAGAAGAAACCAAGAAGAATTTTTGAATGAAAAACTCTTCCATGTAAGATGTCAAGATATGGACTATTAGAAAGTAAAGAAAACAAGCTAGATTATGTTCAAGCCCTCATGAGGAATACAAACTATGATATCATGTTCTAGTCCTCACGATAAATAAAAATATCACATAATACATAATAAATAACCTAATAAATAAATAAAAATAATAATTGAGTTTTTCAATTATTGTCTGAAATTAACATTAATTTAGATATAAATAATAATGATAATTCTATGAAAAAGTATGTGATCAAAATGATATTCTCTCATAACTTTCACTCAAACTCAAATGCCTACAAATAAAACACAAGAAAAAATTCAGTTATTTTAACTCACTTTAAAATAATAAAAAATATAAATTATAGAGGTGTTTAAATAAAGAATCAATAAAATATGTATATTATCAAAAATCTATATAGTTTTAGGAGTATAGGTGGTATGGACAACCTAAAAAAATATGTTGATCAATACATCAAAAAAATATAACGAATTAGATCTCAAGTAAATATAATTGAACCTAAAGAGTGAGATCTTTGAAGCTGGACCTAATTTAATTTTTTTGATCTCGTTCATATACCATAATAATTTAGGAAGCGACGACATAGTCAGGATGATTATCATCACGAGTCTTCCAATTAAATTTTTAAAATATCCTAGAGTAGTCAATATCATGCATAACTACTTCTAGCCTGCTTATCATAAAGTTCTTGTCCACATGTAAGAATGACATAATAAAATGTTATATGTTACAAACACAATTGATTATTTATATATTTAGAAAATAAAGTTGAGTGATATATATGACATCTAATATCTAGTCTAGTCATAATAATGCATCGTTTGCAAGTCTCACCATCAACTATATAAATTTTACATAAAAAATTAATAAATAAGTTTTATGATTTATTGAGATTCTTCATCCTCATGATAACCTAATAATATATAAGTATATGATAAGAATCTTTAGAAATTATAATATTAATAATAAAATATTTAATATCATATTTGATAAATATATCTAATAATGAAGATGATATTAATATATTTATTACGACGATTAAGTAAAATATTTCACGTTAAGTAAATATGTCATATTATTAACATGATAATATAAGTGAGAATGAAAATTATTTTTCATATTAGAAAAAATAAAAAATTTACTAAAATATCTTAAAGCATCTGACAAAGAATAGAAGTTTGATAATTTATGTTTATTTACGAATCTAAAGAATAAGAAATTTCAAACAGATATATGATACCATTAAAATTACAATTAACGGTTATTGGAATCATGTATTGGATACGAATACATAAAATTCAAAAATATTAATAATAAGAATGATAAACTTAGTACTAACGACTCTAATTGGAATATATGAATTTCTTTTATAAAATTCCTAATGATTTTTATAACGTGGTGAACATATGTTCGTCTGTGTACTCTCATCACTTGCATTACACTCAGATGTATATGTAATATTAGTAACATATTTAGTAAATTTAAAAGTTACCATACATTTAGTGTCATTATCATTGAGATGAAATCCAAATATTTAAAAGACTGATTTACACTTTTATCTTTTTATACCTATATATCTGTCTTAGGATTAAGATAGAAAGAATAGAAAATATTTTTACATACACATCAAAGTACATGAACTAGAGAGACTACACTGAGGTTTCACTTACAAAAAATTTGATCAACTTATTTACATATTATGACACTAGGTATGATAATAGTTAAAGTCAAACTGTGAGTACAAACATAAATATCATATTCAAAAATGATGACTTATTCATTCAATTAGCATGAAAAAAATAATAGAGTAATCCATCGAATAGAAACAAACTATGTCGGTACTTAGATATTAATTACTATATAATCTTATCACAAAAATTATAATAAATTTATATTTTATAATGATAAAAATTATATAAATCCATATATCTCATACTATCTAAAATGACACGTAGAAGTGTCAAAAAAGCCAGCCAGCCCAGCCTAGCATGGGCATGACACTGTTCATCTATTCTCGTGCTCTGCACGGCATGCTACAGTGTTGTGCCCCGGCCCATCGTGTCGTGTCGGCACGTGGGCACAGTATGCATGACCACGCACTGAAGGAATGACTACGAAGATTCAAAATTGGGCATTCAAAATTGAGTAAAAACACAAGAATTACTAGCAAATAATAACTCGTAATACAGAACATATTGAGGGCACCACTAGCGATATCATCAGAGACTCACATGAAGATGACAATTTGCATACAGATACTGATTAGCATTTGAATTGATTGTTATTTAAAAATATTATATTTATTCTAAAATTATCATTTTTATACGATATGAGTCACATGCAACTGTGTCGTGCCCGTGCCTGGCACGATACGCTACAATTCCATGCCCATGCCTGGCACGCTACAATTTCGTGCCCATTCCTGGCACGGCACACTACAGTGTTATGCCCTGGCACGTGGGCACCGCACACGTGACCACGCACTGAACGTGGTCAATATGAGCTGATGCCCGACAAGCAAGGTTCGCCTAGCCCCGAAAGGGTGAAGATGCACTGCGATGTGGCAGCATGCCACCGAAACCCTAATTTTTTAAAAAAATTAAAGTTTTATCTGACTCAAACCGGACTGACCCGGTGGTTTTTGGGTCGTGGGTCCATGCCGAGCCAGGCATGGCACGGATACTGTACCATGTCATACCTGGCCCAGCACGATAGCCTGGTTGGGCAGCCTAAAACCAGGCTGAGCCATGCCGGGCCAACCCGTTTGACACTTCTAATGACACAAGATATACTGACTCATTTGGTACCTAATATTATATCAGAATCTATTTTTTCTATTTTAGTCAATATCATTTCAAGATAAGAATGAGACTGACCAAATATCATTGATATACTTGCATGCAGGAAGGACTATGAAGATTCAAAAGTTAACATTCAAGATAGAGTAAAAACATAATAATTACTAGCAGATAATAACTCATATGTCATAGAACATATTGAGAACACCACTAGTAATATCATCGAAGACTTGCATGATGATGATAATTTGCATGCAAATACTAATTAGCACTTGAATTGATTGTTATATATTTAATATTATATTTATTCTAGAATTATCACTTTTATACGATATGATTCACATTCAATACTATGATTATGATTTATTATTGTATTTTTTTTGATATTATTAATAATAATTATTTATCATTTTAATTTCATGCATGTCTCTTAAACCTTGATTTTAAATGAAATTTTTATTTCATTTTTTACTGTACTTATAATTTTAATTTATGTTTATAAATTTATACTCTTATACTTATGATGATTGGTTACTTATTAGTGTGTGGTGGCATTTCCCACAAAATTAGCATGATCTGACATGACTAAAGATGACATGACATGAAAGACACTGGTATGCCCAAAATCATGTCCATCATGTCATGACGAGCTAAGCATACTAGTAGTTGTATCATGCCGGGCATGGCACCACTTTCTAGTCGAATCATGCCCTACACAACATGGTGGCCCGATTGAGCCACACAAAAATGAGTCTTACCAGCACAGCACAACTAGAAATCCCAGACGAGCTAGGCTAGGCCAACCCAGCCTGAGACATGGCATAATTCAGCAGTGCCTCACCCGGAACAGCACGAAAATGGCCCGTGCCAGTGCTGGGCTTGTTCACGGCACGGCTTGTGCCGTGGCGAGGCCAATTGGGCCACGTGCTGAGCCAGGCCCAGTACCAAATCCCGTGGGCACTGTATCTCGGCATGACCAGAGATATGCCCCAAGCCTGACTCACCCAGCCCAATGCCCCGACTCGAACCCGACTACGCGAGGCACAAGCCCGACGGATCCAAAAGTTCCATCAAACCTAAACCTAACCCATAATCTTTTTCGACCCAAGTCCAAGGCCTAATTCCATATTTTCATTCCATTTCAGAAACCGAAGCTTTTAGAATGGAAATCATTTGGGTCAATTCGACGGTTGAACCAACCCTACGATAAAAAAAATTCAATCTAAGCCGTTAGATTTCGCCTCCAATAGCCATAGGGCAGAATCCGATGACCCTAAAAATTTTGCACATTTTTTAATTATTAAAAATTTTAAAAATTCTAAAAAAATTACTTTTAAAAAAAAAATTCTTTTAATAATTTCTAAAATCCACCCCCCTCATTCTAAGATTTATGTTTTTTAAAAACATAAATCTCTTGGCTCTTGCTCTTCTCTCTCTCTAATTTTCTCTCTCTCTCTCTCTAATTTTCTCTCTCAAGATTTCAGCAATTCACATTTCTGCCTTAAGATCTCAGTTTTAGCCTTTGGTGTGGATTTTGGTGCGCGTGCGGTACAGATATAAAAAAACTAAAATTTATGCATTTTGATTTACAAATATTTTTTTATTAATTAGTTTTTTATGTTTTAAAGTTTAAAATTTTAAAAATTACACTCTCTAGTCTTGTCTCTCTCTCTCTCTCTACTCTCTTGTCTTGTCTCTATCTCTCTCTACTCTCTAGTCTAAAAAATAAAAAAAATAAAAAAAATGACAAATAATAATAAAATAACAAAAATTAAATAAATTTTAATTTAGAAAATAAAAATCTTACAGAATGATCCAAGCTACCGAAATTTTGGTTTCTCTGGTCGCCTGAAGCCAAATATCTAAAAAACAAAAAATTATGACTTTAGTTGTTTGGACTCATTTTAATATAATAAAACAAAAAAATATTAGGAATACCAAAAAAAAATTGCATAGTAAAATAATATAAGAAAATTTTAAACTGTAAGAGTTTGTGCGAGATTGTGCACCTTAATAGGCATAGTGAACTATGCACTAAAAAATATAGTACATTAGATCCTAGACAAACTCAACTCAGTGATGATTTTGAGGTTGGATCCAGTCCAGTCTCAAAATTTACCCTATTTATATACCACAATGAATTGGGGAAGAAAGACGTGACCAAACTGATCACCATGATTAGTCTTTCAATTAGATTTTCGGAGAATCCAAAGATAGTCAGTATCATACAAACATATTTTTAATCTGCATATCGTAGGATTTCTAGGTTCACATCTAGGAATGACATACTAAAATATTATAAGTTAGAATGATAAATAATAATTAATGAATTTAAAAAATATAGTAAATTTGTATCCATTATGTCTGATATCTAGATTAGTCACGATGATGTATCCTATGCATGCATCGCCGCCCACTATGTTAATTCTAAATAAACACTAAATAAAAAAATTTTAGAATTCTCTGAGATTCTCTATCCTCATGATGATCTGGTCATTTTTGAGAACATGATGAAAATTATTATAGAATATAAAATTTAAAATAAAATTTTTAGCATCACATTCAATAATATATCTAATAATAGAATAACGATTAACATGTATGTTAAAATATTAAAGATAACCATTATGAAAATTTTGTTATGTAAGATGCATGTGTTGTTACATGATTAACCTGATTGTACAAATAGAGATAAGGTGTGTGCCCCCCCGCATTAGAAAATATACGTAACTCACTATAATATATTCGGAACACCTCATACACAACAAGTGTTCGATAGTCTTTATTTATCTGCGAATCTTAAGAAAAAATTTGAAACAGATATAAGACACCGTTAGAATTATACTTACCTGATGTTGGAGTCATGTGTTGAATTCGAACATGTAATAACTAATTATGTAAATAGTAAGAGTGACAAACTTATAATTTAAGACATTGACTGGACTACAGAATTTTATTTATAAAATTTCTAAAAATTTTTTATGACACGACGAACATATATTTGTCAATTTATAATTCCATGATACTCAAGTACATATTTAATATTAGTAGTATGCTTAAGAAGTATCGAGATGACCTGACACTTGCGATATAGTTGTAGAGATGAAAACTATATACTTAATATATTTGTCCATCATTCATTTCTTTATCATCTGGCTGCTTGCATGGACCCTATAGTTAAGGTGAAAGGAGTAGAAAATATTTTAACTTACATTTCCTCATGTATTAACCTAGAAGACCCCCTTCTGAAGGATTCATTCACGAAAAATTGACTGAGTTCTTTACATACTATAATACTAGGTATGATGGTAGTAGTAGTGATGCTCCGAGTACGGACATAGGTATCATATTCAGAAATGATGACTTTACCATTCAGTTAGCGAATAAAAAATGATGGGGCAGACCATCAAATAGGAGTGAGCTATCTCGGTACTTAGATACCGATTACTACTCAATCTCATCACATTCTGATATTAAGAATCTTGATATATTACAATGTTGAAAAGCATACAAGTCCACCTATCTCGTGTTATCTAATATGGCACAGAATCTACTAACTCCTCTAGTGTCAAGCATAACATCGGAATCTGCTTTTTCTGTTGTATTAAATATTATTTCGATAGAAGAAAGAGATTACGTCCAAATATTACTAAAGCTTTAGAATACATGAAATATTGGAAGGATTCAAACTTGGGCATGTAGGATCGTATTGGGACTGCAACAAAAGTAGATGAGTTAATTGCTGAGGATGATATGATAATTGATGACAATGGCGGTCGACGATTACCAGATTACGACACTTATGTCTGATATTTGATTTCGATATACTCATTTACATTATATTTGTAATTATTTAATTTTTATTTGTGATATTACTTTGAGTCTTGAGTTTGTGCCTTTGTGAATTGATGCATTTGCTGATTGAAACTTGAATATTAATTTTTTGTAAATTTTCATTTTGCATTAGTTTTTAATTTTTATTCATATTTATGTTTTAATATTTTATTAATTCAAACACTTACACTGATACATATTTAATTATAAAATTTATGTTGTTTATCTTTATCATAATAAATAAACTTAATATTTTATGAAATTTAATAAAATAAAAATTTTAAATTTAATTATTTATTTATAGTTAACAATTAACATTAACTAATTACTAAAAATAATAAAACAAAACTTTTAAAGTATTAAAAACATATAAACACATAAACTAAATGTTAATCTAAAAAATTATTAAAAAATAAAAATCAGCCCATACGAGACATAATTGGCCCGACCCAACACGATTTCTTAACCTACCAGGACGATGTGTCATGCCAAGTAAGGCACAGCACAGTGGTCCGATTGGACCACCTAAACCCAGCTCGGCCCGGCCCGTTTGACATATCTAGGCACAGCTTGTTTGACATCTCTATTTTCATACAAGCAATCCTCACAAAATTTAAATAAATTTTGAATAATCTGGCATTCCTTCCATCTTTTTATTTGAGGATATAGTCATCAGTCTATTCTCACTAATGTGTTCTAATCTAAGATGTCACAACATAATTTCATATCATATTACTATGTTTCCATTTCAAAACAATATACATTATTCCTAAAGCAATTATCATTGCTCATTGAGTCATCTTGCAAAACTTATCATCACTACTAAATCAAATACTAACATCAATCATCACGCTCACAAAATTCAAATTTCTACTCGCCTATAATATGAATTACACCCAGAATAAATTTGAAAGTCAAAATCATGTAGTTTTATCTTCACATTCTCATGGCCAATTATCTTCACTCTTATATCTTTTCAAATAATCACATTTCCTTCATCATGAACCTCAAAGTAGCTGAACTATTTTGATTACGAATCATGTGACATCACGAACATGTGTCAATGAATCAAGTATTCTTATTAACATGATCAACACATACTTATGCAAAGTGTAAGTCTCTAGTGGATGGCTTCTTAATGACCAAGTCATCTTTCATCTGTATTATATTGTTTTTACTTCTCCAACAATCCCTCTTCAAGTGCTCAGTTTCACCACAATTTTTACCCTTCAATTTCAGCTTATCCACAATCTTGGATATTCCTCTTATCTTTGATTTTCTTTTTCTGTCCAATTTGGACTTCTTTCTACAATCCTCCTCACAAACAATACATCCTTCAAATATTTTTGCATGCATTATCTCTTCAAAGAGAAAAAACACAATATAACATGCAAAGAGAAAAAAAAATACAAAGAAATGAAAAATAAAAATATCACTAATTTTTTGATAGTTCTCACACTTTATTTATACATTTATATTTATATATGCTTATATGGTAAAACATAAAATTTTTTAAAACTTAAGATCTAAATCATGATACCACATATATGTTACAACTTAATTCATGTCACGACAACAATAGAATAATGTCACGACTTAAATTCTTTAAGCATCCAGTCATAACAATATAATATCAGTAGCAACTTCATTTAAATTATGTTTTCGCAGTTCAAATCATAATATCAAACACATATTTTAGCTTTGTTCAAGCCATGACTTCACAAATCAAGTTGCGACACTAACATAAAATCTTCAAATCATAATAATATAAAATAGGTTTCAATTTCATTCAAGTAACAACCAAGAACATTAAGTTTTCAAGTCACAATAATAAAAAAAGTTGAAACTTCTCAATTAGCATCTTCACAATTCAGATCACGATACCAAACGTATAATCTTCTAATTATAACAGCACATAATATTTTACAACTTCATTTGGGTCATGACTTCAAAATTTGAGTTGCAATACCGAACACATATTACAATTCAGAAATATGAATAAATATTAATAGAAAGAAATGTGACACTGCTTTGTTTACATTTGATTGCCAACAACTTTGATCCAACCGATATGATATGTGGTTAGCTGTTCTCGAGTTAGCAAATGAAGCTTATCTACCACAGTCTTGAACACTATTTTCACTACATTTGATATCAATGATAAGATGACAAACTCAGTGATTAACCATACATCAGGAATCAAAGTAATTTTCATTGGGTGTTTTCTTTTTCTTTGAGGTGCTCATCCATTTCATTATCAGATGGATTCCCTCATCTTCATGGAAAATGTCATCCTTATACACATCTTCTTGGTAGATAATTCCTCCTCCAACACCATCTTCATATGCAATCAAGCTGATGGGCTTGGAAAAATGACATTGGGCGGGGCAGCGACCCCGAACAACATAAAAGTTGTTGGTATTGGCCTTGTTTGTCAATTCCCTTTGTGGTCTTCCAATTAGTTGGCTCTGAGAAAGAGTTAACTTTAGTATCTCTTCATCTAGTTTCATCAATCTTTTCTTTGTTAAAATTAAATCATTGATTGTGAATATCAATTTTGTGGTCTTCCAATTAGTTGTGATTCAAACTTGAAGAAAAGTTGAATTGCACTAGATAGAGTATTACCTGACTACTTTAATACTTCATCTTAAATGTTGATACAACTCCAACTAATATTTTGAAATTTTTTGATTTTTAGACTCACCTATATGCATGTGCAAGAAGCTTATGATCAATAACATATTCATGCACAATTTGATTTGAACCTTGTTTGTATCTTGTTGAATTAGTGATGTTTTTAAACTAGTCCTACCAAACTAGCACACCAATAAGTTTGAAGGTCTACAATTTGATCATGATATGTTTTTTCTTTCTCCAATAATTAAAAAAAAAATTATATCTAACCTATACAATCAAGAAATCATGCTATCACAAATAAACCATTAGATAGTGAGATAAAAATCCTCATGTGACAATCAATTTGTTGTGGTCGATTATTTTATGGTGGAACTAATATTTGACCTTCCTCATTAGAACCCACAACTTGAAAAAGATAGATGTGCAATATGCAATTTTGAAGTGGAGCAGCTTCTTCATATCATTGTAGTGAAAAATTATTATTTCATCCACCAATGAAATATTGAATCAAATTGGTAAGTATTATCGCTAGATTCTAAAATCTTCAATCATGTGCTTCCATTGATTATTTTGTGATGAATGTCTTCATAATTAGATTTTGTTGGTTGATTCACCATCTAATATTTAATATTAAAATTGTAGAATAAATATTTTTAACAATTAAACTTTACATAATAATTTCCAAAATCATTTTTGATTTGAAAGATCAAGTAAAATTGTAATCACAGAACATACTTAGAATTTCAATAGATAACAACCAAAATTTTGGTATTGAACTTGTTTGCTGGTTCCCTTCGTGGTCTTCCAATTAGTTGGCTTTGAGAAGGAGTTGGCTTCAATGTCTCTTCATCTAGGTTCATCAATCTTTTCTTTTGTTGAAATCAAATCATTGTGTAGTATAGAATAGTATGAAGATACATGATTGCAAGTATTCATTTTGTGGAGTTGTGATTCAAATTTCAAGACAAATCAAATTGCACTAGACAAAGTATTACGTGACTGTTTTAACACTTCATCTTAAATGATGATACAAAATCTATCAATGAATTTTAAAATTTTTTGATTTTTAGACTAACAACTATATGCATGTGCAAGAAGCTTGTGAAATTCAGTAAAATATTAATGCAAATTTTGATTTGAACCTTGTTTTTGCCTTGTTGAATTAGTGATGTTTTTAAACTAATCCTACCAAACTAGCACACCTCCAATAAGTCGGAAGGTTGCCAATTTGATCTTCATGTGTTCATTAATTTTCTAATAATTAAAAAAAAATTATATCACAACTATCCAATCAAGAAATCATGCTATCACAAATAAACCATCAGGTAGTGGAATTTAAATCCTCATGTGGCAATCAATTTGTAGTTATCCTTGATTATTTTATGATAAAAGTAATATTTGACTTTCCTCATTAGCTAAGAAGCACGGACACGAACAAGGAGATACGACACTGCAAGATACGGGGACACGGCAAATTCTAAAAAACTAGAATACGGATACGGATAGGATACGGCATAATAAAAAAAATAAACTTAAAAATAAAAATTATTTTCTTTATAAATATTATGTATTTTATAAAATAAAATAAACTAAATTAAAATATTTTAGATTATAAAATAAATATATATATTTTTATTTTATAAAATAAAAATATTTTATTTTATTTTATTTTATAAAATAAAATTATCTTATATTATATAAAAATATATTTTTTTATTTTATTTTATTAAAATATTTTATTTTATTTTATTAAAATATTTTATTTTATTCTAGCCCCCAGCCTGCCCCCAACCCTCAACCCGCACCCACCCTCTGCCTACCCCCCGTCAATTCGCCCCCTGCCTCAATTCGCCCCCGCCGCCCCTCCCTTCAATTCGCGCCCAACCCCTGCCTACCCCCCGTCAATTCGCCCCCTGCCTCAATTCGCCCCCGCCGCCCCTCCCTTCAATTCGCGCCCAACCCCTGCCTACCCCCCGTCAATTCGCCCCCTGCCTCAATTCGCCCCCGCCGCCCCTCCCTTCAATTCGCGCCCAACCCCTGCCTACCCCCCCCCAACTCAATTCGCGCCCCCGCCGCCTATGTCGAGTGGCCAACGTCGCCCATGCGGGGATGTTGGCCACTGGACGTCCAATACACCACGTTGCGTATCGGATACGGAATTTGTCAACGAAACGCCACGTGGCGTATCGGACACGTATCCGACGCGTGTCTGTACCGTGTCGTCGTGTCCACGTGTCCGACACGTGAACACGATAGTCCAGTGGCGTATCCGTGCAACACAGCTCATTAGAATCTGCAACTTTGAAAAGATAGTTGTGCAATATGCAATTTTGAAGTAGACCAGCTTCTTCATATCATTGTGGTGTAGAACTATCGTTTCATCTGCCAATGAAATATTGAGTCAAATTGGTAATCATTATCTCTAAATTCTTCAATCTTCAATCATGTGCCTCCATTGATTATTATGTGGTGAATTTCTCTATAATTAGATTTTGTTGATTGAACTCACCATCTAACATTGTATAATACCAACAAACATGTAGAATAAATATTTTATAATACTAAAATGACTCGAATAGATATATCATGTCGTATCCATCACAATGACTTGACTTACCCAACAAAATTCTAGATCCCAACACAGTCCAATTGGCATCTTTAGATATACCTTACTTTTCTACTTTATACTCAAATTACTATTCCATATGCATTTCATTATCAAGATCACCACAAAATAATACATTCTTTATGTATAGCTAATTTATCCTCTAACTGCAATATACTAAAAAAAAAATAAGAATATACACTGAGATCAATTTAACCATTTGAGAATATGTATTCTAGTAGTTCATACTAATTTTCTAAGTATATCTGCTCACTATAAATCATATCTTAAGATAATTTATCTTTTCATTTAGACATGTCTTCATAGTGAATACCTCACAAATCATTTTCTCGATGATTACTTCGTGTCACATAATACTTTTTATAATCTACAACTATACTAAACTTTACTGCTTAAATTCATGTGGTTACTTCATATATACTTCATCCTAAAAGTCACTAATTCACCGTTAAAATATATTCTTAATATCTAACTACTAACTAATAGATATTACAAAAAAATAAAAATGTGCATTGAGATCATTTTAGCTACTAAAAAATAATTATCATAATAGTACACACTAAATGCCTCAGTGTATCTCCTTGCTAAAAATATCATCTTAAGACAATCTAACTTCCTATCTAGACACCATTTATAATAAATATTCATCTACAACCAATAACAAATCTTTCTGAAAGTCATTGTATTAATTCTCAAATCCCATTAAAATAAAAAATATGCACATCTTACGTCAAAATTTGACACAACATGAATAAGATAATATCTTAGGAGAAAACTTGAACATCTTAGAATTATCGAGAAAATAAAAAAAAAAATGAACATGATGAGAAAATTATAAAACTTATAAAATCAAGTGATAAGAACATGCCCCCTATCTCTTTCGAAAAGTAATCAAAAGGTCAAGATCTGAAAAATAAACTACCAGATTATATGGCTCCTCAATAGGCTCGTCTTTGATATGAGAAAATAGGCATGTCTCTCTCTTTTCTTGTCGAAACTTTAAGTTCTAAGTGGTCAAGTCTCCTAGTTCTTGACTCAATATAGGTTGGTACTAGACTACTAGGACAGAATTTTGTACTATTAAGTCAACTAGGTCTAAATGAGATCCTTTTATTAAGATAATCTCACTTTCTCTAGATTTAATAACATCATCAAAATAAAAACATACTCAAATATGCTGATGGATAACTTTGTCGACCAACTAGTGGTAGAAGTAGGAATATAGGTAAAGTAAGAATAATAAATCAAGGTGAAAAATTTGGATTGACATTCTTTTAGACAAGTTATAAAATAAATTATTATCAAAAAAGATAAAATTCACTCAGTAAATTCATATCAATCTCAATAAATTCATATCAAACTTTATCTGGCCAAACCTATACAAGGTCCACATATATTTAAGGATATCAAATCAAATATGTGGCTCTATCTAAATTAGACTAACAAATATGATAAGAATTTCTGATAAGCTTTCTGATATGACATGTCTCATATTATAGGGTTAAAATATTTTTAATATTAAAATAAAATATTCTCAATTTTATCAATGAAGACAGCGAAACTGAGACTAGAGGTGTCAAACGGGCCGGCCCAGCACGGCACGGCCCGTTTTTCACTAGCACGGTCGTGCTACCGTGCCGTGTCGTGCCGTGCCGTGCCCAGTCGAGCACGCCGTGCCATGCAGGCCAGGCGGCACGGCCGGGCAGGCGGGAGCCGCAACGCGGGACCGGGTCAACCGGGGTCCGGGAGGTCGCACGGGCTGAAAATGGCAGATTAGAATTTTTTTTTTTTTTTTTTTTTGTAAATTTTTTGATTAAGTAACCGTATAGACTATAGAGTATTAGTAATAATTAAATTTTATAATTTTTAATTAAATAAAACAAACAAATATTAGAAAAAAAAAAATTTATTCAATTAAGTTTAGCTTTTTTTATAATAATAATTATTTAATTATATATTAAAATTTAAAATTATTAATTTTTAAAATAAAATTTAAATCGTAAAATAATAAATAAATACATTAAGTTAGTAAAAATTAAAATTAAAAAAAAATTAAACTACACAAATAAAAAATTACCAATCATGCTTTTGAAACCAATAGTCCGAACAAAACAAGTATAAGTTTCAACACAACGTATGGTACAAAGTACAAATAAAGCGTATAAATAAAATAAATAAAAAAACATCGAAAAAAAAAACAGATGAGCATCAATCGTCAAGCGACATATCATGAGAATCATCAGCCACAACATCAAGATCAGTATCATAAGGATCATCATCATCGGCAATCAGCTCTTCCGTCATCGTAGTGGATGTGGATGCGACTACAGTGTCTGTCACAGTCCCAGCTTCAGCACGATCACTGATGCTAAATCTCGATTCCTCCCAATCCTTCAAAAATGCCAAGGCATCAACCATATCTGGACATAATCTCGATCTCCTATCCGAAATCACGTTCACTGCAACAGAAAAAGCAGACTCCGATTCTACGCTCGACACCGGAGGAGTCAGTAGATCCCGTGTCATCCTAGATAGCACGGGATAGGCGGACTCATATGATTTTTACCACTGTAATAAATCAAGATTCTTATTATCAGAAGGTGATAGGATTGAGTAGTAATCGGTATCTAAGTACCGAGACAGCTCGCTCCTATGTAATGGTCCACCCCTACGTTTCCCCCTCGCTAGGTTAATGGAATAATCGTCATCTGCGAACAAGGTATCAGTGTCCGCACTCACAATCTCACCACCACCACCATCATACCTAGTATCGTAGTATGTGAACAGGTCTGTCAACTTCTCGTAAATGAACCATTCAGGTGGCTCTTCCAGGTTCATGCACGAGGAAATGAAAGTCAGGGTGTTTTCAACCCCTTCCACCTTAGCCCTAGGGTCCATGCATGCTGCGAGGCAATAAAGAGATGGAATGATGGACCAGTACTTCAAGTAATTGGTCTCCATCTCTGCAACCATATGGCTAAGCGTCGGGTCCGCTCAATACTTCCTAAACATGCTACTAATATTGCATATGCAACGGAGTGCAATGCAAGTGGTGGGCGTATAAACCGACGAACACATGTTCGTCGTGTCATAAAATATCTTCAGGAATTTCATAAATGAAATTCCTGAAGCCCAGTCAGTGTCATCAATAATAAGTTCGTCACTCTTACTATTGACGTAGTCGGATATCACGTATTCGTATCCAACACATGATTCCAACATCAGGTACGTGTAATTCAAACGATGTCTCACATCTGATTGGAATTTCTTCTTCTTAAGATTCGCAGACAAACAGAGATTATCAAACTCTTGTAGTCTGCCAGGAGTGCGAATATACTTGAGTGCATTGCGTATATTTTCCAACGCGGGGGAACAGACCTTCATACCCGCTTGAACTATCAGGTTAATAACATGACACATGCATCTGACATGAAAGATCTCTCCTAATGGTGTGTCTCTAATATTCCTAACAAACATATTGATCGCTACTCCATTATTCGCAGCATTATCAAAAGTGACACTAAAAATTTTATTTTGAATTTTATATTCCCTAAATATTTTCATCATACACTCAAAAATGACCGGGCCATCATGAGGATGAAGAATCTCAGTGAATCCTAATATTTTTTTTATTGATTGTCCAGTTAGAATCTACATAATGACTCGTGAGACATGCATAAGAAGAATCATCGTGACATGTCCATATATCGGACGTCACGGACACCACTCCACTAAATGCCAAAAATTCCTTAATTATTTTTTGTTTTTCTAACTTATATATCTTTAGTATATCACTCCTAGATGTGGAGCTAGGAATCCTACGATAGGATGGCTGAAAATAAGTCTGCATGATGCGCACTACCCTCGGATCTTCCGAAAATCTGATCGGAAGACCCATCAATGTGATGAGCCTGGTCATGCCGTCCATACCCAACTCGCTGGAGTATACGAAGGGAGTAAACTTTGAGACTGAACTCGATCCAGTCTCAAAAAATGTAGTGCCAAGTTGGGTTTGCCTAGGATCTAAGGGTCCATATTTTTTGGAGCATATTTCAGCATGCCTCTTGAGGTGCCCAGTCCCATATGTACTCTTGCATGTTAAAAGTCTCATACAATATTTGCACTGTGTCATTTCAAGTTCCTTACCCCTAATATCTACTTGTGTTATGATTTTAAAATGTGTCCAAACTACAGAAGTCCTCCTAGTTTTTTGTTTTTTAAAACTTTGGGTTGAGACGACAGGAGAAACCAAAGTTTCAGGAGCCACAGACGTCTGTGTAACACTAACATTTTCATTTTCCAAATTTAAATACGTGTTAGGTGTATTTGTCATTTTTTATTTTTCGTAAGTTTTTCTAGAGAGAGAAGCTTTAGAGAGAGAAAGTACAAAAAAACGTAAAATATATTACCCGGTAAAAGCAATGAGGTCAGTCACGTGCAAGGTGCACCGCAGGAAGCTCTGATGTTCAAAACTCAAGTTGAGTTTCACGAAAATCCAAGCCGAAATCAAAATCACGAGGCCCGAGAGAGCGATGCACAGTTTATGTAAGAGAGAGAAAGTATTGAGAGGTTTTATGTTTTTGAAAAACATAAATGTTATATGGAGGGGAGTAGAATTTATAGGCTAAAGAATGTTTTTTTTTATAAAAAAAGATATTTTTTTATTATTTTTTTGAATTTTTTTAAGATTTTTAAGGGGCAGAATCATGAGGACCGTTGGATTCTGCCCCCTAGCCGTTGGAGGTGAATCCAAGGGCTGAAAATCGGTGAAGTTTGAATTTTTTTTTTTGCCGTTGGAATTGCTCGGATCGGTTCTATAATGAATAGGTAATGCCGTAAATCTGTAATGGGCGTCGGGTATCGGTATCGGCAGTAAAAAGACAGCGGGTCGGGTCCAATCAGACCCGACCCGCGGTCTTTTTACCGGGGGGGCAAGGGGACGGCCGGACGGGTCACGAGTCACGCCACACGCCGCCAATGCCACGCGTGAACCGGCACGGGATGGACCCGTGCCGGCGTGCCATGCCGGGCCAGGCATGGCACGGAAAGTTCTTAACCCAGGCACGGCACGGGCCCGGGCACGGTTTAAGAACGTGCCGTGCCTCGTGCCGGGCCGGCCCGGCACGTTTGACACCTCTAATTGAGACTACACAAGTAACAAATTCAAAATATTCACTAGAGAAAATTTTAGAGTTGAATAAAGTACATAGAATTTAGGCAACTTAATTCAAAATAAAATGTTCCTCAAAATCTTCTAATCATACAAATAAACAACAGCAAAAAATAAAATAAAATAATAATTAAATTATCCGAAGATATAACTCACAAAAAATAAACTAGCAGAATAATCAAAAATAAACAAGATATGAAAAAATAAAAAAAAAATTAAAATGATTATTTTTACTACAATATCTAATAGTTTATAAATGATTATTATTAGCTATAATAATATTTTTAGAATATTAAAAACATAAAAAATAAAATATGATTTTTAGTGATGTAACTATTTGCTCCTATGAAGATAATCCAAAAATATAAAATAAAAATATTAATGAAATAACCAATAATATATAAAAGAAGTCAAGGGTCTACCTTAAAAATAAGTTTTATACACACCTCTTTAATAAGTTTCACAATGAATAAACTTTATGACAACTCATAGATAACTTTGGTGACCAGTATATCTCTTAATGTTGCATCATGCTCTCAATTTTTTCTTGAAAAATAATATCAAATAATTATTTCTAATGTGACTTATCCTCCTATAATGAATATACTAGATTGGACTTTCCTTCATCAAACCCTAGTATTTGATGATCAAAAAATCACCACAATGTTCCGCACACCTACTATTTCGTGCAGCTATTACTGCTGAATGTGTGGGCCTACTATAAATAGTGATGTCGATAACCATATATGAGTAATACAATATATATATATATATATATATATATATATATATAATTTCTTGCTAATAACATAATAATAAATACTTACCATTCTTTATGTATTACAATTCTCATCACTCATTTTACTCTTGATTCATAGATAATTGACTCAACAACAAAAAAACTCAACAGAAAACAGTAGGTATGTGGCACACACCTACTGCACATAATGATATCTATAACAATTAATGAGTTTTGTTTTTTATTACAAATCTCTTAAAGTGATAGGAATCCAATTTAGTTTCACTAGAAACACAAAACTGCTTTGTAAAAATGCATATTGATAACTAGGTAGCAAAATATATTAATTCTAATCTTATTTTTTACCAATAAATATACAATAAATTATAATTTTATTAAAAAAGAATTCAGCAAAAAAAAAAAATCTACTATATATGTCCCGACCAAATATTAATATGATAACATTTTTGTGAAAATCTAAAAAAATCTTAACTTATGTTTTCTCTTGAACTTGATGTACAGGACATATTAGCACCATTTTGTGAATGTGTTGAATATTATGTATGTTATTTATTATGCAACCTTTATTTCAAGATATTTCCTGATACTTAAATAACTGAGCAGAGGAGTAAGCAAAAGAAAAAAGATAACTTGGGCATCAGTTGCATGTTGTGATAAATGCTCAAATGTCTCTTGATGTTCTTTTAGCCGTCGCCGCAATTCATCATTACTGGCCTCCAATAAAAAAACTTTTCGTTTAAGAATCTGAAACAAATGAGCACATTAAAATAGTACAGAATGATATAAATAAATAATGCATTTCAATTATTATACCTGAAGTTCATCACATGGTGTTCTTCCATCACCACGACAGAAAACCAACTCTGCCTGCAATTGGTCAATTTGGCTTCTCATTCTTTGCATTTGCGCTGCTACAGGATCTCGATTCATCTGTAGGGATTGAAATTTTAAAAAAAAAGCATTAAATGTTCACCGAGTCAATGATGACAAAGAATAAGCATGTTAACTTACTATTGCTTTATTCTGGATGTTACGAGCCCGATTGGCATATTTCAATGTGTTCAAGGTTTCCTCAGCATTTGTTTCAGCAGGGCTAATGCAAGCTTTTGAGATATGAAATTAAAAAAAGTATAAAAAAAATCAAAATAATAAAGGACAAAAAGTTGTTAGTAAAACATATACCTATCATCACTGTTTTGCTATTTCCTCCAAGAGAATCCTGGAAAAACATCAAGATATTTTCATTAAATTTATGAGCAAATATAATACATCAGTCATGACATCATAAAAAGCACCTTAGGCCATTAATATATATATATATATATATATATATATATATATAGGGGACAGTTCACATGTTGGGCTCTTCCATTAAAAACATAATAAAAAAGAAAAGCAATTAAAAAACACTTAATATTTAATTTAAAATTGATGGGCCATTATCAAGTTAATCAAGCTTTGAGCAAAAAAAAAAAAAAATCAAAAGATCTTCAAGGCCTTCATAAATACATCTATTGGGTTGTTAATAATAATATTATATATTTATAATGATTTCATCATTAATCTTTTTAATGAAAAAAAAATAATCAATCTCTATATATTTTGTTTGATTATAGAAATATTGATTAGAGATTATGTAATTTGATATTTAACTATCACTAAAATTAGTAATAAAAAAAATAAATAGTATCGTATCTCCTCAAAAAAGTGTGATCCAAAGTAACTTGCACAAGTTTATCATCATCACCCTAAAATTTATCATTACAACATATTTTAAAATCATTGTCTATTCTTACTTGTTCAAAAAATAATATTACCTCCAAGAAATATATAATATCACATAGTAGATATTCTCTATGAAAGTTTCTGCCCAAAAAAAATCTAAAAATCAACTAATTGGAGATGTTTGTGATATTAAGAGAGATGTCGAGACATGAATATTTTATTAATTTATCATATACTTAAATATCTAAAAAATATTAATTAAAAAACTCATATCATACAAATAATTAACATCTAACTCAATAAAAATATCTACTAAAGTACAACTCAAAAA
This sequence comes from Sapria himalayana, assembly GCA_029783825.1. Classification (NCBI taxonomy): domain Eukaryota; kingdom Viridiplantae; phylum Streptophyta; class Magnoliopsida; order Malpighiales; family Rafflesiaceae; genus Sapria; species Sapria himalayana. Next base: position 2,593,121 of record JAREIK010001156.1, read on the forward strand.
ACTAATTTATGTGAAAATATTTATATATTTTCTTTGTGACAACAAAATATCTTTTCTATCATAAATATCATCTATCTAGAGATATCAAATAGATCATGTCGTAATAGCACAACATAATTTTTTGTTGACCAATCAAGCCATCATGTCATGTTTGACACGGCACAAATGGATTCTCATGTCGTGTCGACATGTTTTCATTAATGGTCAGGCCGACAAGGTCCGATTGGCCCGCATAATGACACTTCCATGCCAAGTCATCCTTGGTCGATTCTAGGTCAAGCCTGATCATGTTGGTTAAGGGCAAGTGAAGGTGTAATTAAAAATATTTGAGTGATTAAATTTATATTTAATTTCTATTAGAAAAACTAAATATCAAAATTCAAAATAATAAAAATTATACTGCATTATAAATTTAAATAAATTATCAATAATTAAAAAATATGTTATATTCAACTCAATGTATCTTATGAAAAAAAATTAATATAATCTAAAATTATGAATGGCACTTTAAAAAAATACAATAACATAAACATTAAAAAATAACTCATAAACATAAAATTATATATATAATATATAAGCAGAAACAAAAATAAAAAATATATATATATATTACACTTTGCATGTAGACCCTCATATAATAACGATTAATTCATGTTTGTAGCATGATAATACTAATACAGATGCAAATCATGATCATCATATATAATTTTAAAGATTATGCTAGTAATAATCTCAATAACATCGATGTCTCATGAGTAATCATCTACCAATACTTCTTTTGTTTTATCTTTAATATTCAGCATTGAATGCTATCAGTCCTTCAAGCATGCTAGTACTTAATAATATCTGATCATGATCTGGATCTTTTTTCTTAAATAACATTAATAGCCCAAAAAAAAACTCGAATAGGACGTTAGACACCAAAGAGATCAATATATCATATATCATCTTAGATAACATGTGATATGTGAATTAGTATAATATCCAAATTTTTATTATCGATATATGAAATAATAAAGTGATAATTGATATAAAAGAACAAAGACAGCTCGTTCCTATTCAAAGGATCACCTTATTGTTTGACCCTGGTCAATTAAATAAAAAAATCATTATTTCTAAATATAATGATCATGTCCCTACAATACAACTATTAATATACTTAGTATCATAATATATATATATATTATTTATTTTTTGTAAATCTACTTATCATATTCTCATTATTATATTTGGTTTATACATATAAATATATATGTTAAAATACTTTTTACCTCATCCACTTTAACCCTAAAATTAATACAGACAACCAAACAATAAAAAATTAGAATAAAGAACTAGTTTTTAAATATTTAATTTTAATCTCAATAACCAAAATACTAAATACAAGATATCATTTATATTTGCTAAACATGTAATTAATATTTGTATATACACCTAAGTTCAATGAAATTGTGAGAGTTGACATAAAAAATCTTTAAGAATTTCAGAAAAAAATTCTTATGACAATCTGAATCATCAATAAAAAATTCATAATTCTTATAATTGACATAGTTATATATCACATATTGATAGTCAATATATAACTCTAATATAATATACATACAATTCCAAATGTGTCTTACATCCATTTAAATTTTTTAGGCTGTTGACAAATATAATATTAAATTTTTATTATTTGCTAGGCATCCTAAATTATTATAATAAATTTCTTATTTTTTCTATTATGAAAAAAATAATTTTCATTCCAGCTATTACTATTAAGTTAATTAGGTGTTAGATACACCTAACGTTAATTTTTATACAACGACTTGTCACTAATAATTCTAACAAACATATAAATAATAATACCATTATTCAATGTATTGTTAAATATAATAATAAAAATTTTATTTTAAATATATTTTTAAAAAAATTCTCATCATACACTCATATATGATAAAATCATCATGAGAATAGAAAAACTCAAAAATCCTAAAATTTTTTTATTAAATTTTTAATTAAAATTAACATAATGAGTGGTTGGATATATGAATGATGAATTATCACGACTAGTCCAAATATCAAATATCACAAAAATCATTCAACTATATTTCCTAAATTCGATAATTATTATTTTGTTTTATAATTTATAATATTTTATTATAATATTCTTACTAGTTGACCTATGAATTCTATGATAAGCAAATTAAAAATAAATCTGTATAATACTACTTATTATTTAATCTTCCACAAATCTAATAAAAATACCCGTAATAATAATCAATTTAGTTATGACTTTCCTTTTAAAATCATTGTGGTAAATGAATGAGAATAAAGAAATTGAAGTTGATCCAGCTTCAAAGGCTCTGCCGCTCAGTTGAGTTTACCTAAGATTTGATGCATTATGTTTTTAGTTATTAATTAGCATGCCTCTTAATTTAATCAATGCAACAAATATTCTTACATATATTTTTTTATTATATATACATTATATCAATTTTTTGACACGCCTAAAATTTTTATTTTTTATTAATTTAAATGAGTTCAGACTATTAAAATTTATCTAATTTTAATTTTGTAGACAAATTAGAGGTGACAAGTGGGCCAGGGAGCCCATGCATGGCCTGGGGCATGGCCCAGGACACAGCGCAACTGAGAAGTGCCAAGCCAAGCATGGCACAATCCAAAACAATGTCTGGACCAGAGTGATGCCAACCCTAGGCACGACTCATGTCATGTTGGGTCATGCGATGTCAAGCCTCATGCTGAGTCAAGCATGACTTGGGTGCCTAGTCAGCAGGCATGATCCAGCGAGATGGGTACCATGCCCCAAAACTCAGACCGAGTATCGAGAGTGGTTAGATTGGACCGCTCCCACCCCGCTCAGTATTTAAAAAATATTATAATATTTGTAAAAACCCACCCATCCCGCCTGGTACACAAGGCAAGTTTTTTTAATTAACTCGCCGAGTAGTTGGCTAAGCACGTCCGCATGGCATGGTCTAGGCCAAGGTTGAGCCCCATGCCGAAGCTTCTTGAACATCCAGAAGCTTTGGCTTCTCATTCTAACGATGGCTAATGGTAAAAAAAATAAAAAAAAATTGAAAGATCTAAGCCATTGGATTCAATTCCAACAGCTAGGGCAAAAGATTCAATAGCTATCAGATTTCTATTGTATTTAAATTTTAAAAAATATTAAAAAAATAAAAAAATATTTTTTATAATAAAAAAAATTATGTAAATGAAATAAGTAATTTTTTAGTTTTTCATTCAAATCTTTAAACTCCTCTCTCACTCTCCTATCTCTCTCTTCTCTCGGTCTCGATTCTCTGTCTCTCTAAAGCTAAAATTTATAATTTTAGATTTAGAATATTTTTGTAAAGCTTAAAGAATATGAACGTAGAATGCAAAAAATTCAAATTTATTTATATACAACTCTAAATAATAAATTTCAAACGAATGTGAGATACTGTTAGAATTATAAATACCTAATGTTAGAAACATTTGTTTGATATGAATATGTGATATTTGACTACGTCAAAAATAAGAATAATAAACTTATTATTGATAACAAAAACTGAGATACATAAATTATATTTATAAAATTTCTGAATATTTTTTATGACACAACAAACATATGTTCATCTATTTATACTCTCACTACTTGCATTGCACTCATGTGCATAAGCAATATTAGTGGCATAGTTAGAAAGTTTAAATATGACCCAATATTTAGTTATATAACTGTTAAGATAGAAACCAAATACTTAAAATATTGGTCTATTATTTTATCTCTTTATTATCTAGCTACATGCATAGAACCTAGGATTAAGATAAAAAAGATAAAAAATATTTTGACATACATATTCACGAGCATTAACCAAAAATACTACCGTTAAAGATTCATTTATAAAAAGTTGAATAAGTTATTTACATACTACGACACTAAGTGTGAAAGTAATTGTAATCAAACTCATAGTATGAACATGAATACCATATTCGAAGACAATAACTTCTTTATTCAGTTAGCGAGAGAAAAATAATAGGGTAAACCATTAAATAGAAGCAAACTATCTTGATACTTAGATACAAATTACTACTTAATTCTATCAGATAATTATAATAAAAACTTTAATATTTTATAATGATAAAAATCATACAAGTCTATATATCCCAAGCTATCTAAGATGACACTAGATCTACTGACTCATCTGGTATCGATCATAGTATTGAAGTCTATTTTTTCTTTTACAATCAATATCATTTTGAATAGGAGTTCAAGATTATAACTAGATATCATTGAGACACTAAAATACATAAAAGATTGAAAGAATTAAAAATTATGCATATATGATCGTGTTGAAACAAAAACGAAAGAGTTGATGGCAAATGATGAATTATGAGATTTTAAGAATGTTGAGATTGAGGTTGAGTCCACTTCTAGTGATATCATCAGACACTTATGCAATAATGATCAGTTGCATTCTTATGCTGATTGACATTAAGATTGAGCTTTCATGATTATGATTGATAATTTTTATTCTATATTATTGTGATATTGTATTATTTTATTTTTTTCTATATTAAATGATGATTGATGAATATGTTTTTTGATATTTTTAATTATTAAACTTTATTATTTTACTAATAATTTTTTTTATGATTTATATGAAATAAATAAATAATATAATATTATAACTCATAATGCAGCTAATGGGAAACTTAATTTTAAATTTACAAAAAATAAATTAAAATCATAAACCACAACTAGTGACCAATCAACCAAGCTAGCAACCTCCAGAAATGACCTAGCCCAACCAAACATGGCCTGGTACAAACAAGTATGACCCGACCAGACCCAACTCTGCCTAGACTCAGGCCAGCCGAGCCCAAGCCATGTTGGGCTATCCATATTCAAGTCGTATCATGCGAGTCATGACAAGATGACCCGATTGGGCCAACAAAAAAAAGAATTATGGCAGCACGGCACTACCACATTTGACACCTTTAAGGCAAATAGGTCGAGGCTATTAGGCAAAACCTAATTTCAAGGTCAAACTCATTATTGTCTATATCTAGATCAAAATTATTATTATTAAAATTAATATATATCATTTTTTATTTTATTTTTTATTCTAATTTTTATAAAAAATTATAATTTTAAAATTTTATAAAAACAAATTAATAAATAAAAATTAAATATGTATTATAACTGTGTATAATAGTCCGCATCTTTTTTTAAATTAGCATCAAAACAAATAATAAAGCAGAGAATGAGGAGAAGAAAGAAAATAAAATTGAGTGAATATGAAAAATAAAATTATATTTCATATTTATAAAAAAAATCATTAAAAATTTATATTTTTAAATTATTTTAATATATATCTATATATATGACAAAAATCAAACCATCAAATTTTTGTCCATTAATAGTTGAAAGCAGGTTGAATGGTTAAAAAAAAATTATTTTTAAAATTTTTGTAACATTTAATGACATTGACAAAACAAAACAACACTTGTCATTATCATTGTCAAGGGCAAAATCTCACCCGTTAGATTTAACATAACTAGAGAGAGGAAAAGGGTTTTTTTAAACTTATGCTTGCATAGATCATGTCATTGTTCCATGCGCATGTGTCATTCCTAGCCCAACACAAGGTATAATTGGACACAACACAACATTGCACAAGCAATGCCACAAGCAAGAATGACCACGTGCCGTACCAAAGTCCCCTAGCCTACTTGACACCTCTATTCATTGAGTTAGTAATTCTCAACTCATTATCTCATATAATAACATCAATTATGTACACAATCAATAAGATAAATTATCATCTCACATAATACATGTGTAAACCAAATGAAATTACTATCAGTGCAAATATTACAAATTAAATGGCCACTTTAAATCATACAATACATTCCTCAATTTGCAAATTAAATTTTATTTTTTTATAACTACTTAAAAACTGGGCGATTTCATCATATGTATCTTCTCCTCTAGATCATCATGAAAAAAAAAATTCATATTTAACTAATATATCATCCATTTGTAAAAGAATTTTAATGATATATGAATTCATATCAATGCTAAATTGATCATTAGAAAAAAAATATATTGATAATTGATTTCAAGTATCTAAATAAACTCTCTTGCAATAAGTTTTATCTTCAGATAGAGGTATCAAACAAGCCGAGCCGAGCTGGTCCAAGCCGGTTTTAGGTGGCCCAACAAGGTCACTAAGCCGTGTTTGGCCCAATACAATTTCATTAGACATGCCCGACAAGGCCTGTCGGCCCGGCAGTGATGAAAACATTCCGGGTCAGCCCAAGACTGGCCAATTCTAGCCTGTCCAAGGTGGATTTTAAAAAATTAAAATATTTTAATTGTTTAATTCAGAATATTTTAAAAAATAAAATTTAAATTTTAAAAATTAATTTATAATTATTAAATTATATACTTCAAAAGTTTTTATTTTTAGTTAATATTAATAGTTAATTATTAAATTTAAATGAATAATTAATTTTTATAATTTTTATTTTATTAAATTTAATAAATAAGTTTATTTATTATAATAAACTAAAATTTAAAAACTAAATATGTATCAATGTATAAATTAATAAAATATTAAAATTTAAATATTAATAAAAACCAATACAAAATAAAACGTCAGAAAAAATTAATATTCATACATCAATCCACAAACTCAAAGTAATATCACAAATAAAAAATAAACAAACACAAATACAATATAAATGAGTAAATCAAAATCAAATATCAGATATCAGTATTTAAATCCATCAATCGATGATGTCATCAATCCTCAAATCATCTTCAATATCAATATCACACGGATCATAATAATAATAATAAACTTCACTGCTTTTGTTGCAGCCCCAGCACCATTTTAGATACCCAAGCTTGAATCCTCTCAATTCTTCATGCATGCTAAAATCTCAATAATATCTGGCTGTAATCTTATTTTTCTATCTAGAATAACATTCACTATAACAAAAAAAAATAGATTTCAATACTATGCTTGACACCGGAGAAGTCAGTTGATCTCATGTCATCTTAGATAGCACAAGAAATATAGACTCATATAATTTTCATCAATGTAATATATCAAAATTCTTAGTATCAGAATACGATAGGATTGAGTAATAATCAGTATCTAAGTACTAAGATATCTTACTCCTATTCAATGATCCACCCAGTTATTTTCCTTTCACTACATGAATGAAAAAATCATCATCTCCGAATATGATATCAATATCCATAATCGGAGTGTCACTACTACTACCACCATACCTAGTATCATAGTATATAAAAAGATTAGTTAACTTTTTGTGAATTAACTCTTCAGGTGAGTCTTACTGATTTATGCACGAAGAAATATATGTCAAGATATTCTCTACTTCTTCCACTTTAACCTTAGTATCCATGCAGGCAACCAGACAATTAAGAGATGGAATGGTGGACCAGTACTTTAAATACTTGGTTTCCATCTCTAGAATCATATCACCAAGTGTCGGGTCATCTCAATACTTCCTAAATATGCTACTAATATTACAAATACACCTGAGTATAATACAAATCATGAGAATATAAACTAACAAACACATATTCTTCATGTAATAATAAAATTTTAAAAATTTCATAAATAAAATTCTTGTAACCCAATCAGTATCATCAATAATAAGTTCATTAATCTTACTATTGATGTAGTCAAATATCACATGTTCGTATCCAACACATGACCCTAATATCAGATAAGTATAATTCCAATAGTATATCACATTTGATTAGAAATTCTTCTTTTTTAAAATCACATACAGATAGAGACTATCAAACTCTTGTTGTCTATGAAACGTGTAAATATATTTTAGTAAATTACATATATTTTCTAAAACGAAGGCACACACCTTCATCCTCACTTGTACAATGAGGTTAATGACAAGACACGCGTATTTGACATGAAAATCTCTCCTAATTGTTCATCTCTAAAAGTCCTAACAAATATATTAATGACTAATTCATTATTAGATACATTATCAAATATGATATTATATATTTTATTTTAAATATTATATTCTCGAAATATTCTCATCATACACTCAAAAATAGTTAAGCTTTTATTAGGTTGAAGAATCTCAAAAAATCTTAATATATTTTTATTTAGTATCTATTTAAAATCTATACTGTAGACGGTGAGACATGCATAAGATACATCATCATGACTAGTCCGGATATCAAATGTCACAGACACCACTCTACTAGAGATGTCAAATGGGACATGCCGGGCAAGCTCGGCACATTTTTTTCAGGCCCGACGTGTTTTCATGCCTGGCGCGGCATGGTTTTTGTGGGGTTCATCCCGACACGGGCCCGAGGCACGATCCGCCGGGTTCGCCCCAGTCGGGCGGAACCCCAAATTAAAAAAAATTAGGGTTTCAGTGCACGCCGTCGCACCGAACCCCTAATTTTAAAAAATTAAGGTTTCGACGCACCTGAAACCCTAAATTAAAAAAAATTAGGATTTCAGCGCACTCGAAACCCTAATTTAAAAAAAATTAGGGTTTCGACACCGTCGTAACCCTTATTTTAAAAAATTTTTGATATGGGCACGGTACCGTGCCGGGCAAGGCACGGCACGAGGCTCGGTTGGCCTCGGCACGGCACGATTGTGCCGTGGTCGAGCACGGCACGAGCCCGGGCAAAAAAAATTTCCGTGTCAGGCCGGCCCAGGCACGGCCAAACTGTGACGTGCCTTGTGCCGGGCCGGGCCGGCCCGGCCCGTTTGACACCTCTACACTCTACTATATTCCATAAGTTTATAAATTATTATTTATTTTTTTTATTTGTAATGTTTTAGTAAGTCGTTCCTAGATATAGACCTAGGAATCATGCGAAATATAAGATAAAAATATGTCTACATAATACTGACTACCGTTGGATCCTCAAAAAATATAATTGGAAAACTCATTGTTGTGATTAGTGTCTTTCCTCTTCAACTCATTTCGGTATATGAAGGGAGTAAACTTTGAAAGTGAACTGGATCCAGCCTTAAAAAACTCACTGATGAGTTGGGTTTGCCTAAGATCTAATATACCATATTTTTTGGCACATAATTCGACATGCCTATTAAGATACTCACTCCCACACAAACTCTTATATGTTAATATTTTTTATAATATTTGCACTGTACTAATTCTTCTTTGATATCTTTAATATTTTTTTGTTTTATCATATTAAAATGAGTCTAAACTACTAAAATTTTTCTAATTTTTTATATTTAGATATTTAGGTCGAGACAACCGGAGAAATCAAAATTTCAGCAGCCTCAAATCTTTTCGTAAGAATTTTATTATCTAAATTATAATTAATTTTATTTTCATTATTAAAATTACTATGTCATTTTTTTTAGATTCGACTTAAGTCTTAAGAGTTAGAATTAAGAGAGAGAGAGAGAGAGATAGAGAGGGACTAGACTAGAAAGAAGAAGATTTTAATTTTTAAAAATTTAAAACTTAAAAACTAATTAATAAAAAAAATTAACTTTTTTATGTCATAAATCATAATGCATAAATTTTAATTTTTTTATGTCCGCACCACACGTACACCACAATCCACACCACAGCATACCCGAGTCCCAAAAAGTAAAATACCAAAAGTAGAAACCCCACAACTAAAATCAAGAACCTAAGAGAAAGAAAATTAGAGAGAAAGAGATTTATGTTTTGAAAACATAAATCTTATAATGATATGAGGGTTTTATAGATAAAAATATATACTTTTTTTTAAAAAATTATTTTTAAAAATTTTTTTAATTTGTTATTATTTAAAAATGGGTAGAATCCTTAGGGCCATCGAATTCTGCCACATAGCCATTAGAGACGAAATCAAACATCTTAAATTTGAATTTTAATATTATTTTTTTGAACATTGGGTCAGTTCAACCATCAAACCAACCAGAACGGTCCAAGTTTTCAAAAGCTTCGGCTTTAGAACTTACAGGCTCGGATCCCAGTATTGCAAAAAAAGATTGAGGGTCAAGTTATGGGCTCGACGAGGATGTCGAATCCATCATGACGAGATACATGTGGGCACCATTTGGCTCATGCCGAGATCCAGTCCCCACAGGCCATTCTACCGGGTCGTGGCTAGCCCGACACATGGCCCAATTGGCCTAGGCACAACACGGCACGAGACATGCCATTAGCAGGCCCGACATTGGCCCGACATTGGCACGAGCATGGGCACGGGCAAGAGTCATTATCATGTCGTGCCAAGACAAGCACGACCAAGTCATATCGTGCCTTAGGCCGAGCCCAGATCACCCATCCCATTTGACACCTCTATCTTCAGATGATATCTTTCTATTTAGACATATATTCATAATGAACACGCTCGCCTGCAACTAATAATAGACATTCCTAAATATTTATCTCTACCTCTATGACATATCATCATCTAGGATGAGACAATGTCTCAAAGGATAATTAGATATTGTGATGCCATCAAGAAAAGAAATAAAAAAAATAAATGTAAAAAAAAATTAATATTAGTACTATAATACTTGTGAAACATGATATTAAGTACAAGTCTTTAATTTTTTCCTAAGATAATCAAAAGATCAATATTAGAATAATCAATTACAGAATCATCTAACATCTTATGAAATTCTCAACTACTCTAAATAGACTACGTATGTCACATTCTCCTAAAATAAACTCAAAGTCTTTCATGCTTCCAACTCATTTGGAGTTGGTGTTCAAATCTACTTGGAATTTACTAGTTTGACTGGACTCAAGTGAGATTCCCTTTTCAAGGAAACCTTGTTCTCTCTAGACTTGGTATGTTTTGTACTTATTGATATATATAATATCTCAATAAGATAACCATAATAGTGTAAATCAACAAATTTAAAAGTAACTAATAAATAACAAATTTTCTTAGTTGAAGGCTCATATGAAACTCTATATGATTAAGAAAGAAAAAGAGATCTACATGTATCCCAAGAATTCTTATCATGCTTTGACTCACTACAAAATGAATAACACTCAAATAAAAAATAATATCAATACCTACTAACAAGTACTTAGTTGAAGGCTCATAGGTATCTCAAGATTCTTATCAATCTTAGACATCCTTGTTGAATACAAAAATAACTAATAAAAATATATTTTATCATCATGGATATTAAATTATCATGTGATGAAAAGAGATTGAATAAAAAGAATATTTCTTAAAATTTTTGAAATTACACTATATAATCTTTTTTTCATTGTAAATCTAAAATGATATATCATGAGAAATAATAATTAAAAATATTTAGTTTGAAATTGTTTACGATTAGAATCTCATACCTTCAAAGTTGCTTAGGAATACTTTTATTATATAGAAATATTCTAATTATTACAACCAAATATCAATTATTCATTTTTACAATTAAATGAATAATTGACAAACATATACTTTAAGACATTGGCACTCCTAATCATTAATATATTTTGATGAATTTGATTTTTTATTTTTTGAATAACTAAAAATAAAAAAATGTGATATGAAATAAAAAAATAGCCAAATAAATGTGTATAATCATTAATAAATAAATAAAAAATAAGTCTTTACTTATACAAGTCTAATGAATAAAATTTAAAGATGCTAATATAATTTACTAACTAAGCATCATCATCATCATTAATAATAATTAAATTTCATCTCAACTACTTAGAATTGGCTATATAGATCATATTTTTTTTAATCAATTCTATAAGAAATTATATCAACTCAACTCTTTACTTGTTATATTCTTTTTTATAATTCCTATTTAATTCCTCAAATGCATATCTCTGATTAATTTTCCTATTTACTCAAATAATATTACTTCCTAATTAATTCTATTCTTTTTAATTTTATCATATATTTATCTTATCATCTTCATCTCTATTATCCTTATCTTTTAAATAAGTTTTTTTGATCACCCAATATTTACATAGGACATGATTGACCTTCTAATTGATCTATAAAATAATTTTTTTAATCTATTTGATATTTGTATATCACAAATAACCCTCATGAAGCAACTCTCAAGTTGATACTTATGACTTCTCTATTTTAATTACTACATCATCATTACTCTAAGTATAATTATTTTATATGGTGACAACTATTCTTAAATCTCTTATACTTAAAAACAACCCTCCAAACCACCAACTTCCTACCTAACTATTTTTTAGTCTTATCAATCAATAATATGTCATCTACAAATAATATTAGCTAAGAATAATTTCTTAGAAGTATATTATTTTTTCATCTATAAGTAATATAAAATATAAGAAATGAGCAATAAACTTTAATTTAGTCTGATAGCTATTAGGAACTCATAAATGACACTTTGAATCAAACTAACTATAAATATTACTTTCTTATACATATCCTCAATTAGTTCAATATACACATTTAATAATTCTTTCTTATATAATACCCATCAAATTAGACTTTTAGCATTCTATCATAAATTTTTTCTATATTAATAAATATCATACATAAGACTTTCTTATTTTTCTTTTATTTTTTAATAAATTATTTGACTAAATTGATTATCTACATAGTAAACTTAATTGACATAAATTCAAACTGATTATTTGAAATTCTCATTTTTATTCTTAGTCAGTTCTCAATTACTTTTTTTCAAATTTTTATTATATAACTTATAAGTTTAACATCTTGAACATCTCTATTATTCTTATATTTAAGAATTATAAAATTTTTTCTTCAATCATTTGTCATCTTTTTGGTCCTCATGATCTTATTATACAACCTAGTCAACTATATCTTATCTTTTTCTCCCATGACTCTTCAAACTTCAATATGAATAACATCAAACTCTATGACTTTTTAAGCATTCATTTCTTGAAAGTTTCTCTGATCTCCATTAATCTTATCTTGACTACATATCTAAAATTTTCTTATCTTGAATCACCCTCAATATTTAAATATGTATTCGTTATTTTATTCAAGAGATCATAAAAATAAATCATTCATTTTTTTTTATTTTTTCATCTTTTATTAGGCTCTAATAATTTTTATTTATAATACATTTTATCTAATTAAAATCTTTGTTCTTATCTCTCATCCTAGCAAATTTATATAACAATTATTTTTTTTCTTTCTTTAATTTGTACTTTATTATCCAACTCATCATATATATTAAACTTAATTTAACTTATCACTTTTTTAACTTTTTTTTTTCTCTTTATTAAATTTTAGTGTTTTATAAAAATGTTCTTTTATAATTCTTTAAAACAAATATAATTTTCTTCAATAATTTGTTGAACTTCAAGTTTTTATCATCATTTTTCCCTATTTGAGTAACTGGACACAACTATAACCTTTTTTAAATATCTTTTTTAAGTAGTTTATTATTTCATTTCACATAATATTCACATCTATGTTTAAGGAACAATGAACTTCATTATCTAGATTTTTTATTTTTACTAAAAATATTAAAAAAATTTCTTTTAGGTTTCACAATTTTGCTTTGAAATACTTATTTAAAATATCTCTATGATTATACTTTCCAAGACAAATTAATCATTACTAATCTATGTTGAATAGTTTGACTGTCACCTATTATAATTGTATAGTTTTACATAATAGTTTATCCTTTCTCATAATTTAAAAAAAAATATTTGACTCCTATTATAATTATTTTTTGAAAGTGACCAAGTGTTCATCTCTCTTTTAATATAATTATTAGCTATATAAATATTTTAAGCTAACATAAAATCTAAGATTATTTTTCTCATTTTATTCCTTTTTTCCAAACTCAAATCCTCAATAATATCTTTCATAAACTCAATTACATACCCATATATGTTAATTTAAGTCTTTATCAATTATAATTATTTATTTTCTTTGAATTCTTTGCACCAATTTATCTATACCTTCCCAAAAATTTTATTTATTTTTTACTAAGTCCTACTTATAGAACATAAATAATAATTATATTTAAAATCTCTTCATCAATTACTGATTTGACTATTATAGATCTATCACTATTTTTATTGACATCTATCACTTCATCTTTTAAGTTTTTATTCATAATTATTCTAACATCAATCTTGTTCACACACCAAAACTTATAACTATCAATTTTCTTTAATTTCATACACTTTCACTTGATCATTTGTAAATATTTTATATTAAATTTCGAGACTTTATGATATCATTTAACTGTAAGCATTTAACATTCAGTGACGTAATATTCAAAGAACATACCTTAAACCTACTTATTTGGGCTACTTCATTTACTCACTCTCATCCGAGAAAGTATTGAAACTCTTTATTTCTTGTCACTATAATCGAACAACATCATAGCGATCCTTACTAAGATACAACATTCAAACTATGTAGCACATTGCTTAAAATGAAAAAGTTTCTAACTATGTCACCACCTCTTTTGTTTGGGCTTGTGATCAGCAATGTAAACATAGTTAACACAAACATAAAACTGATGTGTATATATGTATACACATATGCACACTAACAGACACACACACAAAGACACACACATAGACATGCACACACAATCACAATCATACACCAACACACACTCAGTATTTATCTAGACTTGAGACCAACAATGCAAGCATAGCTCAACCCCATGTACTCACTCATACTAAACTAACTGATATGTCTCACAATTCATGAAGACATTTTTAACACTATATTTCAAAATCTCAAAATTGATCAGAAATTATGATCAAGTTAAAAATAAATAAATAATAAATCATTAATATTCAAATACCTATTTAAGCATCTAAACATAAAAGTACATACATGCAATTCATTTTGCTTGATTCCTAAGAAAATCATCCTCAATGAAATTAATATAATATAAGAGAAAATAATAGCATAATTGAGTTACCTAAAAATATAACTCATACAAATAAAATTACTAAGACACTCAAAAACAAAACAAAAAAATGCATAAAAGACAATAACAAATTAAATATTATCATAATAAAAGATTTTAAATAATTTATTATTAGTTAATATAATATTTAAAAAAAAAAGAAAAAATAATAAATAAAAAATAATTACATATAATATGATTATTGATCTTTAAGTCATTAACTTAGTATTCTAAAATAGAAAGACAAGTTATAAGAACAACAATACTTATAGAATAAAAAATATATGTATCACCTTACCAGAAAAGAATTTTGAATATTCCTCTTCAATAAGTAACATCATAAAAAATAATAAAGATACATGTATAGCTTTGGTAGATCAACATATCTCTTTCAAGTTTCAACAATACTATTGAGTACTCTAACCGATACTCTCTACCACTAAGATTTAGTGAATGAGATATCTCTCTAGTGGATTTTGGTTTTTCTTGCATATATTATACTATCTAATGATAGACCTCCATTATTAAGTAAGAAAGCATGATCACCCAAAATTACTTTTGCAAAACTTCAAAAAATTATTGGGTAATGAGAATAAAAACTTAGTGCTAAGAAATCACATCATCTATCTTACTCTTTCAATCAACTCCATCTCTAATAAGAATATCTCTAAAAATCATGTTGCTAATTATGTGAAGCAAATAAAATAAGTGATGATATATTCTGACTCTTGGGGCTCTTCTAGTTCCACACTCAAACTAAAAAGCATCATCACATATTCGAGTAATCTGGGTTGAGTGTAATAACATTACAAATTCTTATAATATCTTATATATCATGGAAAACAAAAACACAATGGACAAATTTGTCTTCATAGAATATAACATGATAATCAAATGTTATGAATTAGTTTGTATCCAAGACCTTTTGTCTAATCACTAAGAGTTTCATTCATTGGGTGGCCAAACTTCTCCTGATTATACCTAAATCTAAACTCCAACAATTCACTTCATATTGTTTTGTTTTTTAATCTTTCACAAAATATTATTCGAGGTTTTGAATTCCTTTATTAGTCAAAATATTATGAACCATATTACAATGCAAAATGCACAATACCACATTGCAGCACAAATTATATTGTTTTCTATCTTTTTTTTTCTTCTTCGACATTGCATTCATTGTGCACCATGCGATACTACTCATTGTGCACTACTATGCTTTTCATTGCATACACTATCCTTAGTTCATACACTATCCTTTACACTCATTGCACAGTTGGTGCTCAATGAGCAATCAATACACATTGCACACACCTTTTCATTGCACACCACACCTTCTACACACACACTATCCTTCATGTCAACATAATGGATGCCAACACATCATTGAAAACACTACCAACATCAACACAATGTGCATCGAGATCACACACTAGATATACGCACTTCGAGGATTTGCAAGTCTTGCTCAAACACATGTGAAAATAATACCTATTATATGAAAAAATGTAATACAATATCAATTATAACATGATAAACAAAATCTTTAACTATATATAAAAAAAAAAAAATCATAGGGGCAGCTTATAGCCATAGATTGTATGCTCCTATCAAAAACATAATAAAAAAGAAAATGTAAGCAAAAAGCATTACAACAAAATTTTAATTTTTACAATAATTTCCTAAAATTAATTGTTTAGTATACTTATAAATATTTTTGTATTTCACAATTATAACAAAAATTACATAAAAAATACATTATTTTAAATTTTGAAATCATTGGCATCAACTAAAAGGCCATTGTAAGAGATTCAAAGATAATTATGGTCAAAATAATTAAAATACCTGTAACAAGCGAGTCAATTTGCTATCACGATAAGGAACATGACCACCTTCTTTCCGCTTCTTTTCATCCCCCAAGGCACTGATCACATTGCCAAGTGCTAGCAAACCCTTATTTATATGAATGCCTGAATCAAAATATTAACGTGAACAAATATTTTGAAGATCAAAAGATTATTTTGGAATCATGCATGATAAGAAGCTATTGCATCTAATATTATTTTGTTCCTGAGAATTTCTCAAAATATTAATAGAGATCATGTAGGATTCTTATGAAATTTTTATTTCCAAAACTACCACACAAGTCAGGCCATTTTGGTATGTTAATTATTGCCAATGGTTTGAGATTGCTAGAGCATGTGCCATAACTTTATATTCCTAGTGCTTGTTTTTGGTTATCTAACATATTCCTCTAAAATTGACTATATTATATTAGGACATTCTTGTAGAGATGCACAAAATAGAATTATACAATCCGGATTTATCAGAACATAATTGTGGTCATATTTCAGAAAAAATGTATTCTGAAATACAAAATTAAAATTTATAGATACCTTCTTTGAAGCGTATACCATCAGCACCTGTTCTTTTTGCACGTTCAGACCCAGCAAGATCTACCAAATGCAGTTTTGCGCTCAAGATGTAATCTCCAATATCATCTACTCCAGCTTGACAATTAGCAATTTTCTTTTGCTCCAGAGTAATTGTAAATATAGCATGTGAACGACTAAATGCAATGCCAATAACTTTAATTCAGATAAATATCAGAAAAAATCAACTCTAAACTTTATAAATATGAAATTACATAAGCATCAAACAGATGATAATCCTGTGATTTTAAAAGTCAGTAGTTGTGAACTGCCACAAAAGAAATAACAGATAGGTAGAAATTTATAAAACATGGGAGGATAAGTTTAAAAAAGATTCAATCATCTAAATTGAGATAATATGGAATATTCAAAATCAGATAGTGACACTCCAAGGAAAGCACAATGAACAAGAAGCTAAACAGTGCACAATGCACACCTAGATTGACTGTTCATATTAGTACTCCCAGTGGCACGAGATGATGAACCATGTAACAAATAGGATATCATCTCGCATTTGCTTCTAACTTCAGGTTCGATCACCCCAGAAAGTGTTATCCCTCCATTCAGTGTTTCTCTAATTTGAATGGGAACTCTTGTGGAGCACATAGGCTTCACAAAATTCATGCCATCTCCTTTAGCCATAAAAGATGAGTTTGGGTCAAGCAAATCAAAAACCTCCTCTTTGAATATCTGCAAATGGCATAATCACAAAATTTGCATTTGCAAGCAAAACTAACACCAATAAAGTAAATGAATCAATTTTTACCTCAATAAAGGACACTCTGATGAGAAATTCCGTAGAATTTTCTAGTTCCTTAACTCTATCAAAGATATCTTCCATCACTCTGGATATAATCCCACCTTCACCACTTTCCCCAGAGTAATTAGTCCCCATTGTATATGTTTTTCCAGAACCAGTCTAATTTAAAAACACAAAATATCATCTCGCTGAATCATCACCGGAACAAGAAAATGAATTAAGCAAAATGAAAATGAGATCAGCTAAATGTCAGACCTGTCCGTATGCAAGAACTGTTGCATTATAACCATGGAATAGTGCATCAATAAGGGGAGCAACACAATCATCATATAATGCAGGAAGCGAAGACGAACTATTATACACGTAATCAAAAGTGAATGAATGAGATCCAATTTGAACCTAAAACATTTTCAAGCAACAAGACAATTCACTACTCAAACATAACTCAACAACATGCATTGACTTGAAACACAGGAATATCAACGACAACATTACCTGGGGCTCACCAGAAACAACGCTTGTACAGTCTGTACATCCTATCAGAAGCTCCGACGTAATTAACGGACGGATATTTAGAGCAACTCTGACACATTCCAAATTATCCATCTCTACTCAACGTTGTGAGCCACAAAAACCCTAAATTACTATGAAATATCAAATGTACGATGAAAGTGGCGCATAATCAAACTTTCAAGATCAAAAACAGCATTGAACATAACTTAGAGCTGCAGTGAGGAGTTGCGGTGATCTATGAAAAAAATAGAAGGGAGGGACGCCACGATTACTTGTTCTTCCCGCAGATAGTCGGATTTTTGAATTTTTAAATATGTTATCCCCAGACCCAATGAGCTGGTCTTGGTCCAACACCGGTACCCGGTTGCCCTATCCAAGTTGCTGAAGAAGAACAACAATTTTGGACCGTTTGAAAATTATTTCCTAATGACCAAACAATTGTTACAATTCTTTTAAAAAAAAATATTGTAAATAGTGTATATGAATAATTACCAACATTAAATTAAATGTGTCAAACGGACCAGACAACCCGCCTATGGCCCAATTCATGTCATGATGAGCCAGACATGACCCGTGTGTCTGGCCCAACAACATGGTAAACCAGCCCAAAGATTCAACTAGATTTTTTTTAATTTAACTGGAAAAATCGAATGCGACCCGGCCCAAACCAAGTACAAGTCGAGCCAGCAATTCTCAAGGCGTGGCATACATGGCACAACATAGTTATTATATTGGGCCTTGCCGGGCACTGCACGACGATTCTATTGGACCACAAAAAAATGGGTCGGGCTGAGCCGCCTTGACCCATTTGACATCCTATATATGCACGGCATGACTTGAAATTATAAATGAGTTTGTAATTATTCTAAAATTAGAGGTAACAAACGGATCGGGTGGATCCTCATCAAGAATCATGTCGTGTAGTGCCGAGGGTTTTTGACCCCGCGTGACGTGCCAGGCCATGCTAAGGGTTTTCGACCTATGTGTCGTGTCGTGCCAAGTATGGCACTAGTGTCTAGCACAAGGAGGACCTTGTACCGAGCAACGCCCGACAGGGTGATGATGCAACGATGCCCGAAGGGCGACGGCGGTGCAGCGGCGTGCCGCTCGAAACTCTAATTTTTTTTAAAAAAGATCCGACCTGAACCACTCCAACTGACCCGGCTTGAACCCATATGAATTCTGGGCCACAGGCCGTATCGGGCCTGCCCTCCAAGAAATCGTTCCCAACCCGGTTGGGCCCAAAAAAACAGGTCTACCCGACCCGCCTCGACAATGCTCGTCCCATTTGACACCTCTATCTAAAACACAATTATGATTGATATAATTATGCCAGAATGACAATGACTCTATTTTTTTTGGTAGCTCAATTGGACCACCAAAAAATGAGTCATGCTGGTACGACCCGTTTGACATTTCTACTTTAAATGATAGATATAAGTATAATTATTACTCTAAAACAAAACTTTTTTAAAAAAAAAATATCAAAAATGCCCTTAAATTATAAATGAGTTCATAAGTTTATATATATGTAAAATAATTTATAAGTTATGACTCATTAACTCCTTTATATGATTTACAGAAGTTATAACTACTAATAACTTATTGTGTGGCGGGTTATAACTCGAGTTTACACAACTCATGACTTAACAAGTTTATACAACCCGTTGGTGGGCAAGTTTACACAATTTGTTGTCTAATTTGTTTATATGACTAACAATTTATTATCTAACAATTTACACGACTCATTATAATTTATAAGTCATAATCTAGAGGTTATAATTAAGAAATTACTAATCATTGTCATTTGTTTTCATTCGAATAATAAGATTAAAATTGTATTTTATATTTTGTCCACCATTCAGAGTAATTATTTTACATGTCCACTATTGTGGATAATTATTCATCCCCACCAATCTTTTTTAATTATTTTCTCAAAATTATTTTGTTTTAATAAATTAAGTTTCAATTCAATTTTGATGAGTTGATATATTTTTCGTTTTAACAAAAATTAAAATTTAACATTTTTTATGTACTTTTTAAAAATTTAAAACTACCCTTAACTCATTCCAAGTTTGAGAATTTCTTTAAATTAACCAATAAAGTAATGGAATAGTTATGCATGATATTATGGACTACAATATTAAACCAGATGTTAACTATTTATGTAAAATTACCAAGCATTAAATCAATTTAACACTTGCTTTAGTCTGGATGTGATTAAATGATTTTATAGATACAACTTTATTTAATAAATCAAATTGTTAGCATAAATTGAATTACAATTTTGAAATGAACTAAATTACAAATTAATTCAAAAATAATAATAAATTATATTGCCAATTTAATTACACATTAATTCCAATAATTTTTTTTAAATTAAAATTAGCAATTGAATGCCAAAATTTGAATTGAATTTAAAATGATCCATTTTACAATTATCTATTTTTTGTACATATTTTTAAAAGAGTTATTTAACGAGGTAAATATTGGCTCATCCAAAGGCAAGATAATGAGTATGCATGTCTATGTTCTATTCTACATAAAGTAGAAAAAAATACACATGATTTATAATATGTTTTTTCCTTATATGAACTACTAAACATGAATTGTATCAAATATCTTTAGTTTCCTAAACTCGAGCTAGTAATGATATTGTGCAAAAATAGTGTAATTTATTTCATACAAACTAGTAAAGATAAGATGTATGTGAATAGTCGACCTGTGTATTGCCATATAATATGGATGAGGTTTGAAATGCATCATTTGTTAGTGTGAAAAAAAAAGTCTAATAAAATTTTAAAGTTGAACAATATAATACTACAATAAAAATTGTATCCAATGATGTTAAAATTAATGATGCTTTCCAAAAAGTGTCATTCAACACCAATTTCAATGATACTTAAAAAAAGATAATTATTTTTGCATTTATTTCAATCCCTATTATAAGTGTCATTAATGTGTGTATATCTATCAACCCTTATAAAAGCTATATATTTTTAATTAAGATTTAACTATTATAAGCATCATTAATGCAATTTAACTATGGCTTAAGAAAAATTTTGCAATGAAATTGAAATTACCTCACAAAGTCACATAGCGAAGGTATTTTCAATATTTCTCTTAAGGTTCTTTAACTTCTATGGCATGCTAGGGTAATATGTTTTGATAATTAGTCTATTTTCTTACATCATGAGTTTTAAAATCCATCATGAAGGTATTTTTTTTTTCTCTTCAGTTTCTTAAACTTACATTCATGGCGTACTAAGGTAATTTGCATTTTCCATTTTTATTGAAATCCCCCCTTATATTAATCAAATACATGTGACATAAATATGAAAATGTTGCGTATTTTAATGATCCTTATTAGACTTATCAATCTGCAAAGTAAGTCATCTATGTAATGTTTTATTTCTCCAATTTTCATGAAACCATACTTGAGTTTACAGTCACATTCATGCATTCAACCTCTTGGATTTTTAATGTTTTGAGTTATTATTGATTATTTTTTCCTCGATGGCAAGCTAATTTCTATAATTCAATTTCTCAGACCAACTTCATGCAAATGATTATCTCATCTTCAATTTTTTCTAATACTTTTTTATAAATGATTTAGTAAATATTTTCAAAAACATTAACAAATAACTAACCAAAATGTTTAATTAAAATGTGTTTTTAATCAACTTTAGAGTTTATATGAATGTTTAACTTTAATCATTAATGTTTATATAAATACTTGTTTATGTAGTTTTATAACTAGATAGTATAAATGCTTAAGTCATTGTTATGGAAGGTCCATCTATTGGAAAACAATAATATTTATGTATATTATTTAATATTATATGAAAGTCAAAATAAATATATTAAAATCATACATTCTAGTGCTTGCCCTTTTATGTATAATGTAATATAATTTTTTTTTAGTTTTTATGATGATGTGTATATTGGAGGGGGCAATTTTTGATTATTATTGGTTTTTACTGTTGGAGCTGATTTATACAAAAACTCATTTATGATTATTTTCTTGATTTATATCTTCTTGTTATTTTAATAAAATATTTTATAATAAGCTAAATTTATAAAAATGCATGTCCTTTATTATGCATGTAGATTATTTAGTGCATAGAGGTTGGCTATGCATAGAAGATTGAATCATCGATAATATTTGAAATATAAGTTTATTATTCACAATCTAGATAGATTTAGACAACCTATCGGTAATATTGTAATATTAGAATGCAGTAAGTCTATCTTGACTATGGTAAATAGTTAAGTTTTAACTTCTAATGCTGGTACACTTAAGTGTATTGAATGAGATCGGTATGGTATAATTATTTTATACTGACATGTAAAATAAAATATATCATCGTTATTATAAATACTATTACTCTTATTCTTGAAGTATTTATTATTTATGTGTGCTTGATAATAATTATTTTGATTCATAAAGAGTATGATATAGAAATAACTTTGAGAACTCTAAGAATTAGACCGCTTTATCAAACATAGAGTGAATATTGATTACTAAGGGAACATATGCCCTATCAAAATGATTGATGATATCTCTTTGAGGAAGTTTATGAGTTTTGATATTTTCAAACCCTACAGATAGATTTTAATTTGGTAATTCAAATAAGTTAAATAGAAAGTATCAAGAAAATTGTTAGAGGTTGATTGAGTTGGATTATTAATGATTTTTGATTAAATCAATAGGTATCTATACTCTTAGCATGGAAATTTAATTAGTATTAAGTAGCAAAAGTCATAAAATATTTTGAATAAGTGAGAGAGTGAAATTTAATTTAGTTGTGGCATGAATTATAATTATTATAAATTATCATACAAAATAAATTATATTGAAAGCTCTAGATTTTATTCAGGCCAGAATTCCTTTTGTAGCATTATCCGGATGCCATAAGCTTGAGATCTTAAAATATATGTGTAAATATAATTGGAATAATTAATTTAATTATAATTAAATAATTTGATATATATATATATATATATATTACATTAAATCTTTAAATAAGATATTTAATATGATAAATTGATATTCATCATTTTAAGTATGCATTAATTAAGTGGTTTATTATTTTTTAATATAAATGGATTGTGGCTTGCCAATGCTACACCACTGTAGCATCATCATCTTCTCTAATCGGGGTTGGTGGAGGTATTATGGGATTGGAAGATGACCAAGGCAGTCTCTATATATACAAATAGGTATTTTTTTCTCAAATATATTCGAAACATCAAAATAACATTTACACAAGTATTATCGTCATGATTAAATAAAAAATATTTTTGGTTTAATGGTTCTCTATCATTTTCTCACTATTTTTTACTTAAAATTTGTAAAAACTAACTAAATATGTCATATAATATAAATTTTTTTCTTTATATTGTAATTTTCATTTTGCGAAATTTTTACTTTGAATGTTAGCCTCAAAAGTTTTGATACTTAATTTATTTTAGTTTATTCATTAATTTTTTGTAGGATATCTCATGTCTCCTCAGTCATATAACAAGTAGTAATCTCGCAAAATATTATTAGCTCATTTTAGTAACATGTCACATTCTATCACAAATAAAATACTATGAAATTCCACATAATTAACCTTAAATTTTAATAATGTAACACATCTTTAAAAGCATCATTTTAATAATGTAACTAATAAAATACTTGTAGTGTTTGTATGATCTATGTTGTGTGTTTCTTTTTGCACATTTAATGTCATGACACAATACGAATTTGTTCTCTTATTGACAAATTTGATAATTTATTTATCACTTATCAAAATTTAAAAGAAATGTTTATTCTTTTTTGGCAATTAGTGTAACAAATAGAAGAATATTCACTAGAAGTATGAGTTTTCCTTTGTCATATGCACCGTAATGAAGTTATAAAAAAAGTGATTGGGTAGTGAAAAAGTTATTGATGCTCAATTAAAAAATCCACAATTAGTTATGGCAATACTTTGTGTTGCACTAAGCAAGAACCTTTCCATTAATACTTTAAATTATCTAAAAATATGTGAAACCTTAGATCATACAACTAAACTTGCTATTTCATTTCAAATTTGTTCTTAAATAGCAATTGGTCATGTCATCTTTTAAATTTCTTTTTAACATTCTTACATGAAAATAGACATCTTTTTGTAGCTCTTTTAATTCATTCAAAATAAGAAATCTTATTATTTTAGCCTCTTTAAATCCATGTTTAATTTCTTTACAACTCAACAAGCTTTGCAACACAACTTTACTAATAGGCAAAACGACTTTTCATAACAGGCTCATGTGGAGACAATCCTAACACTATTTTATATATTATTCTTTAAGTTCATAAATATTTTAAAACTTCAAGTATGAATCATTTAGGTTGGTATTTACCTTCATCAAAAAAAAATGTATCTCTAGGCTCATTAATTTAGCTTTTTCATTGATTTGATAGTGATGAGTTAATATATGTATTAACTCATATATTGTGATAATTAGCTTTTTGAAACATAATTGCCTTTATACTGATCCATGAAAATATATTTTATTTTAAAAAGTATATTGCCCAATAATCAATTATTTTGTAAAAGATTGCATCTGCCCACTTTAGCATGTGGTCCGCTCACACAAAGATGTTTATCACTCAATGAGTTTAGGAATGACTCCATGAAAAATATACTATCAATATTTGTTTCCTTGATCCATATATAAAATATTATTTGTTATCTTTTTGATTTGAATTAGTTATTTAATTATTCTTTGTTGACAAAATAAAGAAATGAGGTTTTTTGCGTGGCTTGCACCTTCTCTCTATATTGTTAGTAGATAAACATGTTAAATAATATTATGCCGAGAGTTGGAATGTTTTTTTAATTATGCATGTTAATATTCAAAATGGGGTGCATTGGAAGGAGGCTACATGTGATCACGCATGAAGACTAATTAATAAATCTTATAATCAAATTATTTATGTGGATATCCAATTGGATTCAAGTTCTTTAATCCATCCACTTAGATGAGTATTATTAAATAGTTGTCTCATTCATAGCTCTAGGTTAGAACTTGGAACAATTGCGACATTGAATAAATGTTTTGTATTTGTTACAAAGTGGCAAGTTGTACATTCTTAGGTGGCTTATGAGAATTATTGAATATTAGTTTTACTTCTCTTGCAACCTACTTGAATGTGAGGTATTTGATCATGTTTGTCATAGATAAATACATATTCCAATAATGACTTCCAATGAATGCTTTAGGTGTTCTGAAAAGGAATATTTAACTATGAAAATTGAATTACTTGTTTTTGGAAAGAAGATAGCATCTCATGTCATATACAGATACAACATCTTGAGTCTTGACAAATACATGGACTTGTGGTACAAGTACAAATATTCCTAGGTACATTTTGGATCTACAAATTTTTGAAAAATTATTATTTTGGCTAATTGTTATGATCCATTGGAAAATATTTTATAGTTAAGTTGAACTTTATGATTCAAAAATTATCATATCTGGGAATTGTGCATAAGAGTATTTATGAATGGATGCTTTATATTATCAATGGGATTGGGAAAGGAAACACAAGCTCACATATATTTGGGAAATATGTGATTTGAAAACTAGGTCATGGAATAATATCTCAAATATGTTTCCAAGTCAAAATGTGACCAAGGCAACTGAATCATTTATGACTGCATAGGTGTACCCTTGGTTACATTTATTGACGAAGAACTTTATGCAATAGATCATGTTAAAAAAGACTTGAGAAATATGACAATAGAGAGAAAATATGGATTAGACTTGGTTGACTTCTAGATCAGATAGTTTCCATGAATGGATGTGAGCTAGCATTTAGTGCATGTGGATAATGACTCATTGTGATGGCGATACTTTAATATTGGGTGGGAGAATAGTTGAGTAGAACTCTTGGGTTTCGAGCCAATGTCCTTAGTGGGATCATTATGGCCAGCCCGACCAAACACCGCTATTTCGATATTATTAGACAAAAATATTAAATTTTATATTTGTTATTTTAGTTTCTTAGATTTTGGCACCAGCTTTCAATTTTTTTTTGCCTTGATCAGTGTCATATTAGCTTTCAAAGCATACTTAATTGTTGAAGAAAAATATTTGTATATAATTTTGTGCATATTTTTCTTTATTTTTTTAGTTATCTTCCATATTTTTATGCTTCGAATTTAATCAAGATTGGTTAATTGATATATCAAATTATATGGAACCTTTTTTGTTAAAACTCGAAACATGATTTTCTTGTGAGTTTTTATTTTGGTGTTACTTTTTATTTATTTTTAGCTTTTGTGAAAATTATGGATCATGACTATTACATTTCATATCATAAAATATATTTGTTGTTTCTGCTTGATATTTATTTTCTATTAAATTGTGTTTGTTTAATAATTTTTGAATAACTTGCACAACTAGTATCAGAATAGGTGTTGACTAACCTAGGCCTGATACGTTGTTTCATATCATATAGCATGTTTTTTTTAATAATTAATTAGGATTCTTTGTTCCTCAAGTTACCTTTTACTTTGATAATATAACCTCTACACAATCTTGGTCTACTTTTTGATAAGATATGAATTTATCCATCACCAAGGTATTATTTGTTGGGCTTCCAAAAATTAAATAGATTCAATATTTATTATATGAGACCTGAGTTCTATGATTTATTTATAAAGGCAATGTTTTCAAAAATTGATTTCACATTTTGTTCATAAGTTTGTTTTATAGGACTTTAGTCTACTTTTTGTACAAAAATGAATCATTCATTGATGTAAAAAGTAGAAGGTCAAAGGAATATGAAAGTGGGATTGCAAATTTTATTGTATCTACAACTCTAAATTCTACACATCAAAACTATATTAAATACCCATATCTATAGTATGGAAATTTAGAATTTTATACACCATAAAAGATTTAAAAATATTTATTCTATTCTGGAATTGATCAAAGTTATAAATCTTAGCATTAGCATGGAAAAGTAGCTCCAAGTAGTGAATTATTATGACTTTGTTACAATACCCAATTTTTAGGATTAGGTAAAATCTCAAAACTTCATTGGATGAGACTCTCTCGTTCAATCACTCTCGCAAGTATATGGATCATACAAGTAATAAAGTGAACCTTTCATCTATATTCAATCATATAGGGATTACGTAGGCAATTTTATCAAGCATATATTAGTCAACTAGTACTCTAGTTGAGAGGAAAATATTGAGTTTAGGAAAATACTTTAGTACCCTATTGGCATACAAAGTAATTATCAACAATTCTGTCCTCCCCAATGATGAACCTCTCATAGATGTCTCCACAATATTTTACCACAGAAACACCAAATCCTCTATGATCAAGAGTCATCCATAGGTCTATATCTTTTAAGCAACTCATCAACTATCTTTGATTGTTATTACTTAAGTGTATCCATATTCTCTGGCCTCACATGTTATATATTCCTAAACTGATGTGAAAGTAAAAAATATTTATACTCTCAACTTTGTAAGTTTTATTCTTGCATAATTAGTATATGTTTTTTCTTTTATCTCACTAATAGCATAACACTACAAGAAAAATTAGTTTTAGCTATGGAATTTTAGCTAGGGATCAATCCCTAGCTAAATTGCGACGGATTAGCTAGGGAATAGTAAGGGATTAACGATTTTTTTTGAAAAAAAAAAGCAACGGATTAGTGACGGAAAAATTTTCATAAATTTCATTCAAGAAAAAAGAGGGGGATTTAGCGATAGATTTTATGACGGATTAGCGATGGATTTTATGACGGATTAGCGACGGAATATTTTCGTAAATTTTGTTTAAAAAAAGTGGAGATTTTAGCGATGGATTAGCGACAGAAAATTTTCGTAAATTCCGCTCAAGAAAAGTGGAGATTTTAGTGACGGATTTAGCCATGAAATATCCCTCGCTAATTAAAGCCTTAAATTAGCGACGGATTTAATGACGGATATTCTCTTGTTAATAAAATCCTTGATTTAGCATCGGATTTAGCGACAGATTTTCCCTTGCTAATAAATTTATTTATTTAGCAATGGATTTAGCGACATATTTTTTCTTGCTAATAAAATCCTTGATTTTGAGACAGATTTAGCGATAGATTTTCCCTTGCTAATATAATCCATGATTTTGTGACAGATTTAGCGACGGACTTTCCATTACTAATAAAATCATTGATTTTGCGATGGATTTAGCGACGGACTATCTCTCGCTAATTAAATTCATATTTTAGTTATGGATATAGCGATCAAATATCCATGGCTAATAAAATCTATAAATTAGTGGCAGATTTAGCGATGGAATTTTCACAGAAAATAAAATCCTAAATTTTACGACGGATTTAGGGACAGAATTTTCCTAGCTAATAAAATTTATAATTTAGCGACGAATTTAGCGACGTTTATTATCGAGCTAGTAAAATCCGTAATATAGTGATGAATTTTCCCTACCTTATAAAATATGTAATTTAGTTACGGATTTAACGACGGTATTTCCCTAGCCAATATATAATTATATAATTTTTTTTATTTATTATTTTTTTTATATTTTATTTAAATTTGTTTATTAAATTTATGTTATTGGTCGATAGATGAGCAATCCTTGAAACACATATTCTCCTCGTAAAATCAAAAAAATGATATTATAAATACTTAATTTAAAATATATAAAAATAAAAAAAATTATATTATTAAGGACTAAAATAACTATTTTAATGATGTATTAATTTTATTAAAAATTATACAAAAAAAATTTCTAAAATTTTTAATTAAGAAACTAAATAATTTAAATTAGAAAAAATTATAAAAAATTCAATAAGTATACTAATTTTTTTGATAATTTAAAAATTTAATTAACATACATTAAAATTTCTAATAATCTAAATGTAAATTAATTCATTGTATGATAAAATATAAAATAATTTCATAAATATCTTAATTGACGAATAAACTAGTAAATATTAATATTATTATAAGTATTAAAATAATTTTATGGTTATAGAAAACTTTTAGAAAAATAAATAAAACAAATCTTAAAAATCTCGAAATATAATAAAAATATAATTTTTTTCAATAATGTTAAGAGAAAATAAAATAATAATTATAAATAAATAAATATATGTTTAATCCTACTAAAATTTATAAAAATTAAATAATTGAGTAATATTTTTACAATTATCTTTAAACATTAAATTTTTATTTCATATTATCTTTGTAAAAATAAATATAAATTCTTAAAATTTTATAATCATAAAATAAAAATTTTTATAGATTTTTTAACATTAAGAGTATTCTATAACTTTTAGGCAAGTGGTTAGAAAACAAATCATCTTTTCATTCATGTCTTATTATATGAAGTTTGTTAATGTTGTACATATTTGATATTTTTTTATTGTTAATATATTTATTATTTAATTAATATAATAATAATAAATTGTAAGGTATTTGTTTTTTATTTGTACCTTGCTACACGCACATTAATTTTTTTGAAAAAATTGTGTAAATAAAATTAATGATTATTTTTGTATTATATATATATAATGTTTATTTAATGTTTTAATATTTAAAAATATAAATATTTTTTTAAAACATACATTCTCTCTCTCTCGACTTGACCCATCTAGCACGTAACCGAAGTCCTCCGCATTCCTCTATCTCTCGATGACGATTCAACTTAATCAATTCGAGATTTAAGTTTAACTTTGTTAATGAATTGAGGTACGTTTATACTTATAATCTTCATCAATTATCTTCAGATTGCTTAATCGAAGAGTAAGTGTTTTTATTCTTTTTTTTTTGTTTTCGATTTTCTTCTTTAAGCACCATGGTATGCGTGGATTTCAAATATAAACATATTCGTAATAATGCTTCATGCATTTGTGATATGATTCGTTGACATTGTGTGAATTTTGATGGTGACCATATACAAAAATAAGATATAAACAGTATATAAACATAGGTTTGCCAACTGGATATCTACAAAAAAAGTATACATCTATATGCACGTGTATTTTATACATAACTAGTATACATATTTAGGTATCTCGACTTGATATTAATAAAAAAATATTCAAAAATGAGTAATGATTGAATTCAAAAATAAAATAAAATAAAATAAAATAAACTAAAATGAATAAAATGAATAAAACGAATAAAATGAATAAAACGAATAAAATGAATAAAACGAATAAAACGAATAAAACGAATAAAACGAATAAAACGAATAAAATGAATAGAATGAATATAATGAATAGAATGAATAAAATAAATAAAATAAATAAAATAAATAAAATAAATAAAATAATAAAATAAATAAAATAAATAAAATAAATAAAATAAATAAAATAATAGTTTAGCATGTCAAATTAAATTAAATTGAGTATACTCGATTGAACTAGTTTGAACTATTCTACCAACTTTTAGAAAACTCACTAATTATACACGTGTAATTGAAAATAATTGAGTAAGAGTTTCTTAATTCACTTTGAAATTTTCTCATGATATGTGTTGTTGTATGCTAGGAACCCCAAATCACTTTTATTTATAGGCAAAATTTCAAGTTTGTTAATTTTTGATGCAACATTTAGTAAGCCAACACATAGCTTTCACATGTTAAGTCAATCCTTGGCAGGTATACACATCATCATATAACAAGCACACTTTCAAGCACTTGACATTAATGCACGAGATCACATAGTAAGCACATAATCAATACTTATCACTCATGTAAGCTAAGACATAAAAATCATACATGCTAACACATGATATTAATGCAAGTAAGCATGTGATAAGCTTGTAAGTCAACATATGATATAAAAATAATTATTTTTATTAATTTTTTCATAGACTTTATTGTCATTTTCTTACATGATTTATTTATATTATTATGGGTGCACTTATCTTTAACAAAGATTATCATAGTGTGTGTGTGTGTATATATATATATATAAAGATTTATATTTACCATATATCTAACATTTTGTAAATTAAATTTATCTCAAACATAATAACTTCATATTTATGTTTCTTGAAATAAAAAACTTATATTTCTAATGATCTCATAAGCTCTTTTATTTAAATTTCAAAACCACACTAGTATATCAAACTATAAGTAGCATAAAATTCTTTTTATTCATGCACATAAAATTGTTATGAGGGTTCTCTTAATTTCTCTTTTTTTAACTTTTTTAGCTTTGCTCCTCAAAGTCAGTCATGCATTGTGATGTAAATATCAATATTTATGATCAAGATATTTAATTGTACAATACTATCACTAATTAGATTTAATTTACATACTCATACATTATATTATGATTTGAGCAATTGTACACATGAGGCTCATGCATATATCTATTTATTAATAAAGAATCTAAGATAGCAAAGTTTTATTTTTTTAGTTTTATTTCTCAAAGTCATCCATGCTTTTTGATGCGAATAGCAATATTTGTGATGAAACTCACTTGCTCAACATTATCACTAGTTAAATTTATATTACATAATCATATCTTTTATCATGTTTTATGCATACTTTTTTTACTAACAATCTATGACAACAAAGTACTCTCATTTTTTAAAATAACCCTTCTAAACTTAAGCAATTTATTTTATTTCAAATAATTCTTATATACTTTATTTTGCTTAGTTTCCTAATTTGGCAGAAAGATCGTAAAATAGTTTAGAAATACTAACACACCTTATTGTTTAAGAGTCACAGGGTTAATTAATAGAATTAAAATATAGTCTAATGTGCATTTTATAGGAAACAAATAGATCTCAAAAATAAGGTATAGCCTAAATTTATTTTTTTAGCAAGATCTTCATTAGGTATCATTGAATCACATACTATCATTACTAAACCAATCTAAAAAAATGAATAGATTGAATTGAAATGACAGAAAATATCAAGGGATAAAGAAACTCCCATCAAACTTGTATATCTTAATCTTCTTCTTCATTGGGTTTTGAAGATTTGTTATTATTAGGCTTTCACTCCTCAAAAATCATCTAAGATAACTTAGTAAAGTTCACCACCACATTTTGAAATCCAATTTGCATCATCCTTTAGTTAGCCTAAAAATTTTCAACAAAATTGATAGAACCAAAATACAATAATAATAATTTTTAGAATGAAAAAAAAACTTTGTTGAATTCTAGAATAGTGTTTTGACACCCAAAAAGTACTTAGTTTATAGTCATCAGTCAGACTTTGTCAAAATATTGAGAAGTAGCTCCTCTTTTGCACAAGCATCAAAGGTGTGTTGACTTTGTGATTACTTTCTTGTTCAAATTAGTCAAGTGATAATACCTTCGTGATTCTTTTGTTACAATTTATAATCAAGTCCAAAATTTTAATGGTTAAGCATTCGTCCACCTAATCCAGAAAGTGTATTGTGTTGAATTTATTGAAAGTCGCATTTTAATCATTTATTCTCATGATAAACACTCCCATTTGTATATTAATCAAAATTTTCCTAGCAACAAGGAATGATCACCTCAAAATAATGAGAACTTCTTTATCAGTTTCAAAGTCCAAAACAATAAAGTCTATAGAAAAGTTGAATTTTTCCACTTAAACTAACACATCTTCAATTTTTTATTTGGGAGAAGCAAATGGTCTATCAACAAGCTAAAATATAATTATGATGAGTTTTACTTCTCTAATTTCTAGTTGCTTGAAAATAGAGATTAGTATCAAGTTGATACTTGATCCCGAATCAAATAGAGTTTTTTGACATAAAGTATTGCTATTAAAGCACGAGATCTTAAAGCTTCCAAGATCCTTCAACTTGGGCATGAGTTTGTATGATAATATATAAAGAAACATTCATTCATAATTTCCACCATTTCAAACTCTCTAAAATTCTCTTCTTGGAAATAATATCTTTTAAGAATTTAACATAGTTGGACATTTGCTCTAAGGCTTCTACAAGTAGTATACTGATATATAATTATGTCAGAATATCCTAAAATTTTCTACAATATTTGTCTTACTACTATTTCTGGAATTGTTGAGAAAAATATGATGGCAGTTGATCATTTTGCTAATCTAGCCTAGCTTATATTATTGTTGTTGTACCATCATAGGCAGATACGTATTTCTTATTTGAATTTTCTTCTTCTTCTTACAGAAATATATGTAGCGGGTTAACAATAATTATATTCAGCTATCCTCTCTAAAATATCACATACCTAATTGTTAGCATGAAAATCTCAATTTGCTTAAGCATCCACCATAACACGAGTTTAGCATTATGTCTAATGTAAAAAATCTATTTTTGGATCCAATGAAGAATCCTATGATATGGACACATCCTTTGCAACTCTTCGAATCTTTTTCATGCTTCATAAAGTAATTTTTCCTTGAGTTGATGAAAAAAAATAAGATCATTCATTAGTTTACCATTCTTGGTTGGAAAAAATACTTCATAATAACCTCTCTCATGGCTCACGAAGATATAAAGTATTCAGACACACTATATCCATATCTTTCAATGAATAAATAAATAATTTCAATCATAAAGCCTACTCCAAGACTCCTTGTAGCTTGAATGAATCACTAACCTTCATGAACAAAAATAGATGAAGGTAATGATCTTCCATGGGCTTTTCACTGAATTGTATTTCCCATCATCTATCATGTGTATTTGTGAAGTTCCACTTCATGTTTTTATTTTTCTTCCATTCCTGGTATCTATTCTTTGAGTCTCATGTTTTTTCCTCTCATGAGTTTTCTATTTATTGCTCTATTCTTCCTTTCACATATACCTTTGTGACATGTGATTTCTGTAAAAATTCAAGATTCCACTTCTTGCCTTTTTCTTGTATTTTTTTTTATTTTTACTCTCATTCTCTTTCTTTTTTTGATAGATGTTTTACTCAAAAAAAAAAAACTCTCATCTTGTTACTTCTCTCCCTTTTTATATCCTCTATATTTACATTTTACGTTTTCTTTATGTTTGCATTACTTCATTTATATTTTAAATACAAGCCACACACAAAAACCCCATAATACATACAAAGAAATAAAATAAGATTATCTAACTACATAAATATAAAACACACACACACAAATATATATATATATATATATATATATATAAACTAACATTATTCTCTAACAAATTGAGTCAAAGCCAAAAAAAAGTTAAAATATGAAAATGCATATCTATAAAGACTCAAAATTAAAATTGTATTGCCTTTTTAGTAAAATAAAGCTAAAAAAAGAATAACTCCAGTTTTTTAGAGTTATTTGTGATGAATATTCTTCTTCTGGAGCTTTCATAATGTAATTTACATATTGTAAGGCTATCTAATTCAAGCCAAATCTAGGAAATCGTATAGTGAGAGGTGCACCCAATCTAGATTCTAGGGTCACATTTAAATGAAGATTGATTATCTAGTGTTTACAAAATTAATGAGTAGACTAGACTTGGACAAGAGTAGTTTCAAAGCAAAACATACCAACCTAGGTGAAACATGGAATCAAATTGGTAGTTGATCATTTGATATTGATTTTCAATTTCATGAACCATAATCAAACATGAAACAACCATGAACCAAGGACAATCCAAAATCTCATAATTATGAAATTATTTCTTTGATCTTTGATTCTCCATCTCCAACTTAATTTTTAAATCATAAAATTCAAACATTTTAGTGAAACCATAATATCCATTTTTTGAAGATAAATATGGCCATAATATCTAGGCTTATGGTCGAGTCTAGAATGCACACACAATATTTGTAGATAAATATCACCATAATCTATAATGGAATTAAGTGAATCTTTAAGAAAGGAAAATATGTATCTTCCCTTTTGTTTTAGTGGGAAAAAGGTATAACACTTGGTTTATATATGTATATATGGAAGCCATTAAGTTCCTAATTTGATAAAAATATTTTTCTTTTTATTTCAAATAATTTATTTAAAACTTTGATAGTTGTATGATTTATTACAAAAATGAATTCGTATTTTGAAAATTATTTTTGAAAACCAATTCTAAAATAAATCAATTTTATAAATTTTAAAATAAATTAGTCAACAATAACTTATTAATAACTCAAATAAAATAGTTTACTTCAAACAATATATATATATATATATATATATATATATATATATATATATATATATATATATTCAAGACTTCTCAAGTTTTAAATATAAATCAACCAATAACAACTCAAATAATATAATATTTTTAATAAATTTTTTTTAAAATAAGTTATCCCAAGGTCGAAGCTAATAATACCTTTGTCCCAATTATATGAATGGAGTGATTTCAAAGATACTCTAATATGTGTATTCGGCATCTATGTGGATTGAACCTGTGTCCCAACAGGTGAGATGACTCACCTCTTTACCAATTGAGCTACCTTATTATTGATAATCAATAACAATTATTATTTATATAAAGTATATTTAAAAAATCTTCTTTAGTCTTCCTCATAAAAATAATTTTATTTTTGAAAGCCACAATTAGATAAAAGTTTACTACAAACCAAGAAAATCTAAATAATATCGAACATTAATTTTGATATTTTTGTTTGATTGGAAATAGTTTACTTGCTACATTGTTGTTTTAAATATTACAAAGATGATGACGTATATTTAATAAATCATCTTGATTTCTTAGTTACCAATTTTTCACTTTATGATGTTGTGGATGAGTATATGTAAAATGTAATACATGTGCTTTACTATTGAGATCCTCACTACAAGAAAATATAGATTTAGCTAAAGAATTTTATCTAGGGATCAATCCCAAGCAAAATTGCGATGGATTAGCTAGGGATCAATCCCAAGCAAAATTGTGATGGATTAGCTAGAGGTGTCAAATGGGGTCGAGCTCACGGGGCACCCGGCACGGGACAAACCCGTGCCGGTGCGCCGTGCTGCGGCCCGAACCGTGCCGGGTCAGGCACGGCACGGCTCGTGCCTTACCCAGGCATGGAATTTTTCCGTGCCGGGCCGGCCCAGGCACGGCTGAACCGTGCCGTGCCTCGTGCCAGGCCGGGGCGGCCCGGTCCGGTTGACACCTCTAGGATTAGCTAGGGAAGCAAGAGATTTATGATTTTTCATTGAAATAAAAATTAGAAATGGAATAATGATGGAATAGCGACAGAATAGTGATGGAACATTTTTCATAAATTTCACTCAAAAAAAATAGGGAATTTAGCTATGGATTTAGTGATGTATTAACAACGGAAAATTTTTATATATTTTTAATATTAAAAGTATTTTATAACTCTTAAGAGAGTGTCTAAAAGACAAATTAACTTTTCATTTATGTCTTATTATATGAAGCTTGTTAATTCTGTATCTATTTGATATTTTTTTTATAAGACTACACATATATTTTTTTTAAATTGTTTATATATTTATTATTTAATTAATATTATAAGAAAAAATTATAAGGTGTATATTTTAAATTTGTACCCTGCTACATGCACATTAATTTAGTTGAAAAAATTTTGATACTAAATAAAATAAATGAGTCATTTTTATTTTATATATATATATTATTTATTTAATGTTTTTATAATTAAAAATATAAATATTTTTGAAAAATATATAATATGTTATTTAATGTTTATTTTGTTGAGACCAAGTCCATCTTTCTCTCAATATTTTCGAAGAATAAGCGAAGCAATTCCTCCGTAGTCCTCCATCCTTCTCTTGTCACCAACGCAACATAAACTTATTCGAATTAAGCGATAACGATAATTTGTTATTGATTCGAGGTATATTTTCTACCCTAATTCTTCATCGATTATCATAATCAGTGTTGATTTTGTTAATTTTTTTCCGAAATTCTTCTTCTTTAATCATATACATTAATTTAATTATACTTATTGTGATACATACCTAATGATTTGTGTTGTGTTGGGTAGTATGTATGCTTATTTTAACTTAATTTAATAATACTTTTTTTAATACATATTATGTTAATTTAATTATAATTTTTTTTAAATACATATTTTGTTAATATAATTATACTTGGATTGCTTATATAAACTTAATCGTATATAACACAAAATATGTGTTTTGTGTTGGGCAGTGTGTATATAACACATAAATATATAAATGTATTTTATTATATTTATAACTATAAAAATAGTTTACATAAACATAATTATATATAAATATAACAACATAAATTTAATATATATATATATATATATATCTATCATAATATTATAAATGATACATTCAATATGCATGTCATGTATTTAAGATATAATTAGTATTATACATATAATATTATATGCATATTTTACACAAATAAAGTTATTCTGATTTTATGATAGGATTTTAATAATGTATATTTGAAATTTGTAAGTCATCATTATGAAATACACGTCTAATAAATTTGCATTATGAAAATATCTATTATTCCATAATTCTGTGCCTACCCAATAAGTATAATTAAATTAATATATGTAAACTATATTTTATACATGGCTTTATGTATAGGGAAAACACACAGTCTTATAAAAATGTAAGAGTGTATTTAATATCTGTAAATATTTATTGACCTGTTATCAATTAGTTCAGATAAAAATGTAATAGGCTTTATATATACTGATACTAATTTACAAGACATTTAAATACATGTATATATTTGACTATATTTTAATTACTATGTTTAATTAAATGCCGCATAGGCTCCCTTATAAATACCCTAGCATTGATTTTTGTAGTGTCTTGTCACTCTATTATTTCAATACTTAATGGTCTTTGAGCTATTATAATTACAATGATTCTTAGATTTAGACCTCTTGTTTTTTGATTTGCTTTGACGTTTTCTCTTGGTAGAATTTCTTTCAATTTACTTTGTATATAATTCTAAAGAGGTTGATGTTTCACTTGTTTATCTCTGTTGAATCTCCTTGCTGAGAATTAGATCATGAACATCATCAAATTTCAATTTATTAGTTCTTGATGAACTATGCACAACTATAATTGTAATACGTTAATTTTTGATAGAGAACACATAAGTATCAATACACATACTTCATCGACTTCAATACCAAACAAACTTAATTGGGTCGTGATTGTGTTGACTTCATTGAGTTGTTGGGTCACTGACATGCTTTCTGTCAACTTCAGATTGAAAAAATACCGCATCATGTGCACTTTTATAGCATCAATTAGTTTTTCGTATATACCAGCAAGAGCCTTCGTAAGCCTTACTATGCTCTTCTCATTTTTTATATTGAAAGTAAGATGATAAGATATCATTTTTCAGATGAATTCAAGTGCTAGTATTTGCTCTTCTTTCTTCATAGACTCTATCTTCTTCCTTAGAAGGGGTTGATATAGATTTTTCTAGTATATATAATCCTCTATCTATATTTTCTAGAATTCAAATTTTGTTCTATAGATTTTCTTTATTTTCACTTTTTTTTCATATGCAGTCATTACTGTCTACAAAATATGATTTTTTCTAGACAATTCTTGCAAAACACTGTGTATTAGAATTGAGAACACATCTTTTGACATGCTGATATTGTATGCAAAATTTATTCTATTTATTAAATTCATTATTATCATCAATAGTAACTTCACCCAACGGGGCATCATAATGCACAACCTAAACCTCCAATACCAATTGTTGAGAATAACATGATTTCCTATTTGTTAGATGTATGAAAGAGAACAAAAATATATATATTAAATGAAACACAAAATTTATATTGTTCGTACACATGCTTACCTATATTATGGGCTCTTCTCTTTTCCATTTTTGATTTACTAAAAATTAGGTGAATGCAAAAGATTTAAAAAATATATACTTTTGAAATCTCAATGCTTATTATATGTTGATCTATGCTAGAATAATAATAAAACAAAAAAAAAAAAAGGCAATGCTTCTTTTTTTGACAAAAATGGGGAGTAGACGCCCCCCATTTTAACATTAAATATATCAACTACTTATATGTGTTTTATATTTTGGCATATGTGTTTTATAAAAGAAGATTCTTTAATTTTTGTTTCATGATAATTAGATCACAAATCTATTTTACATAATGTTTTATTTTATCCAACTAATCAAACATTTCATTACTTCTCAGAATAAGATATTTGTTTTTGATTATTATTATTATTAAATCATGAATATAGATAATTTCTCAAAAAATATATTTACAAAATTTTTTGCCACCAAAATAGTTTCAACTTATTTATTTTTACAAGATTTATTTATAATATTGGCTAGTTATTCATTATTTCATTTATATAAAACTCTAACAGCTTCCATATGTAACACAGAGGATATAATAAAGTATTATATATTTCATTAATATTATAAATGTTATTATTCAACTAATTTAAAACCATGATTATAATAAACTATGGTATTCAAAAAAAATAAAAAAAATGTAAAAATAAAAAAAAATAAAATAAAAAATATTTAAAAAAAAAAAAGTAAAAAAAAAAAAATAAAAAAAATAAAAAAAAATAAAAAAAAATAAAAAAAAATAAAAAAAATAAAAAAATAAAAAAAATAAAAAAAATAAAAAAAATAAAAAAATAAAAAAATAAAAAAAATAAAAAAAAAATAAAAAAAAAAAAAAAATAAAAAAAATAAAAAAATAAAAAAAATAAAAAAAATAAAAAAAATAAAAAAAATAAAAAAAATAAAAAAAATAAAAAAAATAAAAAAAATAAAAAAAATAAAAAAAATAAAAAAAATAAAAAAATAAAAAAAATAAAAAAAATAAAAAAAATAAAAAAAATAAAAAAAAATAAAAAAAATAAAAAAAATAAAAAAAATAAAAAAAATAAAAAAATAAAAAAAATAAAAAAATAAAAAAATAAAAAAATAAAAAAATAAAAAAAATAAAAAAATAAAAAAATAAAAAAAATAAAAAAAAATAAAAAAAAATAAAAAAAAATAAAAAAAAATAAAAAAAATAAAAAAAAATAAAAAAAATAAAAAAAATAAAAAAAAATAATTAAAAACTAAAAAAAAAACAAAAAAAAAGTTTTGGTATATCAACTAGAATCTTATAGTTGTATTTTTCCAAATATAGATATGATTAATCCAATGTCATTTTTATATTTACCTTATTTTGCCAACTAAAGTCTCTTGTTGGCCAAAAATAATGACAGAGAGTGATCTTTTGTTTTTTTTATTACATCTAACCACTTCACACAATTATATCTACCTTTATGTAGTCAATTTCCGAAATATAACAATAAAAGCACGGTGGCTATCATCAATTAATTTATTACATATATATATATATATATGCATATTAAATATATGTTGTTATATTTATACATAGTTAAGATAGTTATTTTAATATACATATTAAAAAAACAACTATTTGAATAAAATATAAGCTCATATAGTTAATTTATATTTTTATTTTACGCATTAATATGCTTCACACACACACACACAAATTTAATTTAAAATATAAAGAATTTATAATTAAAATATAAATTGTGTACAATATATAATATTTTATTTTAATTAAATTTTCAAAACCATAAAATTTTAAATACATTTACACACACACACACACACACACAGATATATAATAGTTTCAATGTAACTTTAAAAATACATTATGTATATAGATATATGTGTGTGTTTGTGTGGATGTTCAGTAGTATATGCATGCATACTATATATACTCACTACTTTGAAAATGTATATACATGTGTGAATATATACAAATGTACAAAAATGTGTATTGTGATATTTAATGTATAGTAATGTATATGGATGTATAAATGTGTGTGTGTGTGTGTGTACGTCAATGTATATGCACATATATATTTATGCATATATATGTAAATATCAACATTATTTATGAGAATAAAAATACTCGAGCACATAATTATTAACATGTTTCACAAATTTGTGAGAGCACGAGCAAAAAGTGATATTATTGCAAGATACTACAAACTCTCATCTATAACACTTTGGCTTATAATTTGATCAAAGTACTCTTGCAATGATAAGGTTCATTCGATATTACTTATCACGGAGTTACATTTTCATTCAATAATATAATTTGTTCAAATAAAAAAATCTATCTAGTATCTTTTTCGAACAACTCTTCAAACTTCTTTTTCTAGTATTGATAAGCTATTTTAAATTTTGATTATATGTACATTTGTTATTTAATATCTCTAGTTCAAACTATTGTAATAGTAAAATCCATCAAATCAATATAGGCTTGATATCTTTCTTTTCTATGAAATATTTGATTATAGAATATTTAGTATTTACTATGACTTTGGTTCCCACTAAATATGATATTAACTTGCCAAAAGAAAATATTATTTATACAAGTTCTTTCTCTATAGTGGTGTAATTCAAATGGGCATTTGAGAGTGTGTTGTTATCATATTATATGATAACTATTTATAAATATTTGTATAAATATATAAAACTCTAAAATTATATTAACTATATTTGGAACTATGTAAATTATTTTTATAACTATATTAATAACTTTATATAATTATTTTTTAAACTATATAATATTTTATAACTATATGAGTACTTCTATATAACTATATTTTTAACAAAATAAATCATATGTATAATAATATATAACTATATATAATTGTAGTTTACTATATGTATAACTATAAAAATGTTATATATAACTATATATTTAACTACATACATATTTATAACTATATCTGTATGCCTATATATAAATATTCGTATATCTATGTAACACTCTATATAATTAAATATAATTATAATTGTATCTATATATACATATATATATTCATATAATTAAATCTATATATTTATTTATAACTTTGTATATATTTATGTATAACTACTTATAACTACTTATATGAATATATTTATATATAATTGAATGTTTAACTATATATAACTCTTTTTTTAATTATGTATACTTTATGTATAAAAACATATAGAGGTTGACCTCCCTCTCTGGTCACCATCTTTTGAGGTCTATTGATTTTGTTTCTTTTTCTCTTCAGATCTCTTTACTGCCATACGACAAAGGATTTGAGATTTAGTGGAAGAAATGAGATTTACATTCACAAAGTTGTTCAGCAGGTTGTTTGCCAATAAGAAGATGAGGATTTTGATGCTAGGCCTTGATGCAGGCGGAAAGACAACCATCCTGTATAAGTTGAAGCTTGGTGAAATTGTCACCACAATTCCTACTATTGTCTTCAATGTAGAGACTGTTAAATACAAAAATATCAATTTCAATGTATGGGATGTTGGGGGTCAAGACAAGATTCGCCCTTACTAGAGAGATTACTTTCAAAATACCCAAGGTCTCATATTTGTGGTGGACAGTAATGACAGAGATCAAGTAGTTGAAGCTAGAGATGAGTTTCATAGGATGCTAAACGAGGAAAAGCTTCGAGATGTATTTTTGCTGGTGTTTGCCAATAAGTAAGATCTTCCCAATGCGATGAATGCAGCTGAAATTACTAACAA
Organism: Sapria himalayana; assembly: GCA_029783825.1. Taxonomy (NCBI): domain Eukaryota; kingdom Viridiplantae; phylum Streptophyta; class Magnoliopsida; order Malpighiales; family Rafflesiaceae; genus Sapria; species Sapria himalayana. The sequence continues at coordinate 2,636,207 of JAREIK010001156.1, forward strand.
GCTATAACTTCACTCTCTTCTCCCATGCCATTAGCACATTCAAAGCACCTATGCTGTCTCTGACGAGGGCCTGTAGTACAATGGTCTTGATTGGCTTTCCAATTACATTGCCAGCAAATCATAAAAAATTTAAGCAGGATGATGCAAATTTTGTTGACATATCTAGATGTGGATCTAATCTTTGCCTATTTTGCTTGAGTTTTGTTTTGTCAAGTGGATGACATCATCTGTTTTTAGGGGGAATCAAATTGTATTTATATTTATATATTGCATCCCTAAAATATGAGACCACATTTATTTTGTTCCGATCTGTTGTAAATCGAACTTTTTTGTTTTCTGTTTTGTGTCTTTTTGCCATTGGATCCCAAATGTATAAGAACATATAACTATAAATAATTATCTTTGACTATATGTATTACTATAAAAGTTTCATACATAACTATATTTAAATATATAATTTACATCTTATATTTAATATAAATTTGTATATATTAGTATTCAAAAATATATTTTATTATATCTACATGTATAAGTAACTATACATTTAATATACATAACTATATTTAAATATATACTTTACATCTTATATTTAATATACATTTAATATATTATGTATAGATATATAAAAGTTTCATACATAACTATATTTAAATATATAATTTACATCTTATATTTAATATACATTTAATATATTATGTATAGATATATAAAATTATATAAATAAATATATATACCTACATGTATAAATATAAGTTAAACTATATGTGTAACTATATGTATAACCACTTGTAACTATATTTATAATTACATGTATAATAACATACAATATTATATTTAACTATATATGTATAACTATATATAAATAATTATATAACTATATAACACTTATATAATTAAATATAACAATATTTGTAAGTATGTATACATATATGTAAATCTATATATTTATTTATAACTTTATATATTTATATATAACTATTTGTATGAATATATCTATATATAACTATATGTATAACTATATAAAAATATTTATAGCTATATACACTATATGTATAATAACATATAATTATAAATAATTGTATCTTATTATATGTATTCCTATAAAAGCTTTATACTTATCTATATTTATTATATATAATTTATAACTTATATTTAATATACATTTGTATATATTAGTATTCAAAAATGTATTTTACTATATCTATACCTATACATAACTATATGTATAGATATATAAAATTATTCGAAAATGCATGCTTGTTCATCATATCTCTATTTTTTGTTCTTTGTTTTATTTTGTAAAGTAGATGGCGCCTAAAGGATGTGGCAATGGTGGAGGTGGATGTGGACACATAAATGAACCAAATTCATCTAGTATGTTACATCATGTTGTAGAATCAGTACCATCTCATAATATTTCGAGAATAGATAGCATTTCTTCCATATAATCTGATGGAAGAAATGCAAGAAATTAAAAAAGCAATGCAACATCAGATGTCTTATATGGAGTCACAGTTAGCGGCATTGACGCATCATATAGCATTCCGAGATCTAGTTGTGAATCCTCACAGGAGAGGCTACGATTCTCTACAAATTATGAGGATGATTGAGTATGAGAATTATTTCTAAACTATTATTTATTTTTGTCTATGTGTAGTAAATAAATATCATATTTTTTTTGCAAGTTTTAAATTTTTTTATTCTGATTTTATTCTTTGCTTTTTCGATTAACCAAATTATGAATCTTTGTAGGACACATTATGTGAGAGAAAAGAAAAAATCCTGATTCAAAGCATTCAAACATTACTATGGTCCTTCCAATGCATGGGTCCCATATTTACCGATTAAAGCTTTATCAAAAAGAGAGCTAGCTTATCTTATCTTTATTATTCTAAAAATAATTTATTTTTGCACTCTCTTTATCTCTAAACATAATTGCTAGACATCTTTTGGATTTTTGGTGAAGCTGTATGATTATAAACTTTAATTAGTGTTTATTCATGTCTATAATATTTGTTTTTATATTTTTGTGAATATGTTTATGTGTATCTGAATTTTTTGGGTGAAGTTTTAGCCTATTATAGGTATGTAAAAGCCTATAGTAAGCAGTGGCATCAGCGGCAGCAGCGAAAGCGGTAGTGGCGGTAGCAGCGGCTGAGGCGACATCAGCGACAGCAGGGACATCAACGGCAGTAGCGGTAGTTGTGGCATATGCGACAGAAGTGGCAGAAGCAGTAGCAAAAGCCGAAGCGGTAGGAGCGGCGGCAACAGTGGCAGCACCGACAATAGTGGTTGAGGCGACATCAGAGGTAGCAACGACATCATCGGCAGCAGCGCCAGTAGTGCCAGCAGCGGCAGCAGCGGCATCGGCGGTAGCAGCGGCGGCGGCAGAGGCAGTAGCGGCAGCACCCGTAGTTGTGGCAGCATCACAGGCAGCGACAGCGGCAGCAGAAGCAGAGGCAGTGGCAGCGGCATCAGTAACGGTAGGAGTGGCAGCGATAGCAGGAGCAGCAGCAATGACAACAAATGCGGTATATACGTACGTATATAGTCAGTAAATACATACATATGCTACAGTATTTTATGTACATATATACTGAGTATATATATATACTTAGTATATATGTATGCATAATACTATAGTTTAAATGTACATATATTGCAGTAATATATGTACGCGTGTAATGCTAGTATATATGTACATATTTACTGCACCAATATATATTTATCAAAACATAGTTATTTTTTATTTATTTTGATTTGATTTGGTGGTTTAAATTTCGTACAGATATAGTACCGCATTATTTCCCATACGAATCTTGTATAAGTGAAGACATATTTCAACAAATATGAAGAATCGTGACTCGGATAACATTTTCGCAGTTGAAAGTTGGTGATCGGAGGAGCAGTGGGAGAGAAAGCAATGTCAATGCATTGATAGATTATACTTTATGCACAATCAGTAGATACTTTGATTAATAAGATGTAATATAATTTTTATTATTTTTTTGTTTTAGTTATTTAAAATATTGTATTAGAATAAGTTATTGAATGAATTTTTTTTAATTTAAAATTTTCATTTATAATTTCTGTTTTTAATAAATTTAATTTGAAAATATTAAATTATTTAATTAAATTGTTGTTTAAACTTTATGACATTCAACTGTAATTTTTGTTTGTTCATTTATATAATAACTATTTTTATATATCTGTGAATATGTTTGTGTTTCTCCAAAAATTTTGGGTAGAGTTTTAGCCTATTATAGGCATGTAAAAGCCTATTATCATTAGAGTTAGTTGTGCAGCATCGGCAGCAGTAGGTGTAGTGATGGCAGTGGCTGTAGTGGCACAAGAAGCGGCTGTGGCAGCATCATCGCCGGCAATGTCGTTAGTAGGGGCGACAGCAGCGGCATCGGCAGTGGTGGCGGCAGCGGTGGCAGCAGCGGCAGTGGTTGCAGCGACAGCAGTGGCAGCGGCTATAGTGGAGGAAGCGGCGGCAGCAGAGACATCAGTGGTAGCAGTGGCATCAGCGGAGGTAGCAGTGGCAGGGGCGATAGTGACAACGTGAGCAGCAGGAACAATAACAAATGTGGTATATACGTACATATAATTCTGTAGTATTTTATGTACATATATACCGAGTATAAATATACTCGGTAAATATATATGCATAATACTGCAATTTATATGTATAAATACTGTAGTAATATATGTATGAGTGAAATACTAGTATATATGTACATTTTTTTATAGTAATATATATTTATCAAAACATAATTTTTTTTAAATTATTTTGAATTGATTTAGTGGTTTAAATTTTTTACAGATGTGGTACGACATTGTTTTCCATACGAAGCTTGTATAAGTGAAGTGATTTTTCAACAGACATGAAGTAGTGTGACTCGGACAGCTTTTTCACAGCAGAAAGTTGGTGATCAGAGGAGTAGAGGGAGAGAAAGTAACATTAATACATTGATAGATTATACTTTATGCACAGTCGGTAGATACATTGATTACTAAGATGTAATATAATTTTTGTTATTTTTTTTATTTAAAATATTGTATTAGAATAAGTTATTTAATTTAATATTTTCATTTATAGTTTCAGTTTTTATTAAATTTAATATAAAAATATTATATTATTGAATTAATTTTAGTTTAAGCTGTATGACAAAAAACTTTAATTTGTGTTTGTTCATGTCTATAATAACTATTTTTTATATATCCGTGAAAATATTTGTGTGGCTTTGAAATTTTTGGGTAGAGTTTTAGCCTATTATAGGTATGGAAAAGCCTATTATCAGCAGCAGTAGCAGAGGCTGCGATGACAGCGGCGGAAGCAGTAGCGGCGGCAGAGGTGGCGGCGGCAGTAGCGGGGACCGCAGCGGCGACAGTAGCGGTGGGAATGGCAGTGGCATGAGCGGCAGCGACAGGAGCGGTGGCATAAGAGGCATAGGCAGCGGCTACACCGGAAGCAGCGATATCATTGGTGGTAGTAGCAGCTGCAAAGAAAGCATCGACAGCACCGAAAGTAGTGGCATAGGTGGCAACGGCCAACGGCCGTTGCTTTAGCAGAGGTTGCAGAAGCTACAGCTTCGGCAGCAGCGGTAGCTGCCGCAGCTTTGGTAGTAGTTGTGGTGGCTGCAGCTTTGGCAGGAGCGGTGGCAGTGGCAACTACGGCAGCATGGACAGTGGCTGCAGCTTCGGCAGTAGCAGTGGCGGTGACAGTTGTGACAACAGCAATGGTATTGGCAGTGACAGCGACAATGGTGGCAGTGGCAAGAGCGGCAGTGGGAGGAGCAGCAATAGCACCTATTGAGATATATACGTACGAATAAAGTCAGTATATAAGTACATTAAATACTACAGTATTTTATGTACATATAACTGAGTATATTTGTACTCAGTTTATACGTACACTTAATATTGCTGTTTATATGTACATACTATAGTAATATATGTATGAGTGAATTGCTAGTATATATTTACATATATACTGCAGGATTATATATGTATCAAAACATAACTTTTTTTTACTTTGACTGAGTAGTTTAATTTTTTTATAGATATGATATCACATTGTTCCTCATACAAAGCTTCAATAAGTGATGAGATTTTTCATTAGAGATTACTTGCTGTGACTTGGACAGCTTTGTTACAGTAGAAAAATAATGATCGGACGAGCAGAGGAAGAGAAAGCAACGTCAACGAATGGATATATTATGCTTTATGTACTGTCGGTAGATATATTGATGAATAAAAATAAAAGTTAGTTTTTTTTTGTTTCAATTACGTAAAATATTTAATTTGAATAAGATATTAAATGTTTTTATTTTTTGTTTTTTATAAATTATTTATAGTTTCAATTTTTATTCACTATGATTTAAAAATAATAAATTATTTAATTAAAAAATTTTAAAATTTTTTAAATTCTGTAAATATTTTTGAAATTAAAATAGCTAGGGAAAATTTCATAGCTAAATTAGCGAGGGAAAAATCCATCGCTAATTTAGAGAAGGAAATTTCCCTAGCTATTTTTGCTAGGGAAATATTAAAATTAGCGATGGATATTCCGTCGCTAATTTTCTAATGCTAGGGACTTTAGATAGGGATTCAACCATCGTTATTTTTGTTTAGTGACAGAATATTTCATTTATCTTGATATTTTAGCAACGAAATTTTTCTTTTTTAGCAAGGGAATTTTCCGTCGCTAATTTTTTAGCTAGGGAAAATTCCGTAGCTAAAATTTAGCAAGAAGCACTTTAGAAAGGGACACGATTCGTTGGTATTCCATCGCTAATTTTCTAATGTTAGAAACTTTAGCTAGGGATTCAGCCATCGTTATTTTTGTTTAGTGACGGAATATTTAGTTTATCTTGATATTTTAGCAACAGAATTTTTCTTTTTTAGCAAGGGAATTTTCCGTCGCTAACTTTTTAGCTAGGAAAAATTCAGTTGTTAAAATTTAGCAAGAAGCACTTTAGAAAGGGATACGATTCATTTGTATTCCGTCGCTATTTACCATTTAGCAATGGAAATTTCTCATACAGCTAGGGAATTATCCCTAGCTATATGGGAATTTTCTTGTAGTGTAAGATAGAAAGACAATCATAAGACTATCACAACCTTATGATTCACCTCCAATCACACATATTTCATGACTTACTTATCACAATCTATCTCAATCACACATGACTTACATGCTAAAGGTAAAAACCTTAAAAAATATTCTATAAAATGCTCATAATAATTGAGAGTTAGTTATTCTAATACATGCATAATATATTAGCTTATAATAGTATCTATGCTTTTGGCTTCATAAGTATCATATTCACAAGATTAATATACATTAATATATGATTTTAACAAATTGGTTTGTCTCATACAATATGATTAGAAAGGCTATTATTATTTTTCTATCATTATGCACGAGTGTATTTCATGACTTACCTTTTACTATCTATCACAATAGCATATATAAACCCACTAATAATAAAATCCTAATTTCAGTTCTTTATAATTATTATATATTTCAATATCAAAACCAAAACAAAATATAAACATTAAATATATTCATTAAGTATCCATAACACATAACTAAATACAATAATCATAGATATCAATTTAGCTTGGCATCAAGAAAGAATTCACATGAGATAATTTGAGAAACATCTTGTGGAATTTTGAGCTCCCAATGATAGCCTTCAAGAGCATCTAGAAATCAAACTCTAAATTTATAATACTTGGTTATGCATCTCAATTTTACCCCTAAGAAGAGTTGGAATTTTCTCTCCCTTAGAATTTATGCTTGTATCTTGTATCATCCCTTTGTTCATAAATATGCCCTAGGGTTAGGCCAAATTTGGTTCCTAAAATCTTAGCGTTCATCTCTTTTCTCATGACAAAGAACTCTCTTCTTTAAATTCTTAAATTTCCCTTTTTTACTCAAGTTGCTAGTTATGAACCTTAAGTTGAAAGATGTGACTTTTTAAGAGAAAGTAATGATTCTGGTCTTTTCCTAACTTTAGAATACCATAGTATTGAGATTGGCCATAGCCGCATAATTTATTTCTGGAACACAAAGTTATAGTACTGAAAATATATTTTGGGTTTGGTCTCTCTTTTATATCAGATGGTTGTGATATTGAGAATGATCATGACTACTCATTTTACTTTTAAAACACAAAATCGTGACATCAGAAATTATATGTTCTTTTAGTCTATCTCTTGCATTAGTTGGCTATGATGCTGGGAATGACTGTGGTGCTGGGAATGATCGTGGTGCTGGGAATGACCATGGTGCTGGGATTGGCCATGGTATTGGGAATTGTTATTATGTTAGGAATTTTCATGGTGTTGGGAATGATCGTGGTGCGGGGAACAACCATTATGCTGGGAATGAGAATGATATTGGGAATGATCATGGTACTAGGAATGACCACATCTATACATTTTAGTTTTCTAACCCAAAGCCATTGTGCTAGGAATAGACCACAACTTTGGTCATTTTTCTAGAGTAAAAGTTCTTGCCCTAAAAATAACCATGGCATATGTATTGCTCTCAAGAACATTTTTATAGCTAAAAGTCATGATATTAGGAATATCATGATAACTTTTTCTTTAGACTTGTTATCTTCGTAAAAAAATTTGAGGCACTAGAGTGTTTCCGTGATTTTGATCATCAATGAGATATTTGATTGCTACGACATAAAATTAATATAACAATCATAATAATTATTATGAGGTAATGCAAATGTAAGTCTAAAAAAGTTACACAGCCAAAAAGAATATATTGTATAGTCAAATAATTGTGTCATCAAGATAGTATAGTTTGACATACAAAGATGACATAACTATTTATATAGAATTTCATCCAAAAGTGGACATCAAAACTACCATATAACTCAATGAGGTAGAGGTCCCATTAGGGCCATCGTGTGATGCCATCATGACTTTAAAAATAGGTAACTTGACATGACCCATAGGCATGCCTTTTGGATGGATCATACTTGGTTGTTTCGAGTCAAGTTGGGTCATACCAAGTAGGGTGAGACTTGATCAGGCTAGCCCAATTTAATTCTATTATAGCCTAGTTCATTTTAGGCTAGCCCAATTTAATTCTATTATAGCCTAGTTCATTTTAGGCTAGCTTGGGTTCATTCCAAGCTAGTCTGAATGGGAAAGGCTAGCTTGGGTCAGCTCCATGCTGGCCTAAGTGAAGAACATGCTAGCTTATTTGGCCAACCATGCCAAAATTTAGCCTACAAATGCTATCATGTCATGTCATGCCTCTCATGCCAAGACTTCGGTTTGACATGACACTAAATCATGCAATGCCATGCCAAACACGGATAATTCATGTTGTGTCTCATGACATGCCTAGGTCACCCGGGCCATTTGACACCTTAATAATGAGGTATAACAAAGATTATTATGATTTTTTATAACTTATTGTTCCATTCTTTAATAATTCACCAAGTCATAACACAAAGAATGTTATGATTTTATATAACCTTTTGCTCCCCTCCTCAATAATTCGCCAAGTCTCTACTTCACATAAAAATTCCATAATTTTACCATTATTTTTCAAAATTTGTCGAAAAAACTTAATTTATTTAAATAAAAAGTAGTAATGTGGAATATATAGTAAAAATGGTTGAAGTTGCATAGAAAGATTATAAGGCTAATCAAAGATAATATGAAAAATTACTTGAATATGTTGAAGAACCTTTTGTATCTAGGATGTAAAAACTTCACAAAGTTATCTACATTAATCAAATTATACAATCTAAAAGCAAGATATGGGTGGGCTAATAAAAGTTTCTTTGAGCTATTAACATTTCTTGGAGAAATATTGCCTCTTAATAATAAATTATCATTAATCATATTGAATGTATAAGGTATGAATTATGAAAAAAATATTTGCTTGCCCCAATGATTACTCATTGTATAGGAAAGAATTGAATGATGCATCATCATGTCTCACATGTGAAGTTACAAGGTAGATTGAACCAAGAAAAGTAAGAGAGTTTTTATTAAAGTAATGTGCTATTTATTGCCTATCCCTTGATATAAAATAATATTTTAGACTTCTAAAATTAAAAAATAACTCACATGCATCTTCATCCTTTTGACTCCCTATCATGGAAGGTACTTGATCATAGATGATCTAATTTTGTAGTAGAATCCAAAAATATTAGACTTGTCGTTTCGATTGGCTAGTTATTATGATTGCTTATGATCTTCCACCATGGTTGTGGATGAAAAAGAAATCTATGATGTATTTATTAATATACGGCCATGACAACCTGGAAATGATATTGATGTGTATTTAGCACTATTAATAGAAGATCTCAAGACTTTGTGAGATGTAGGGATATAAACTTATGATGCATATAAAAAAGTATTGTTTATTTAAAAATTTTTATTATTATTGACAATTAATGATTTTTTTACCTATCGAGACTTTTCTGGTGGATATATTCACACTAGCTGAGACATGGAAGAAAATGTTATTCATACTCAAGTCATTTTCTTCCACAAATTCATCATTTTAGGAAATAAAAAAAAAGCCTTTTAATGGGGAGAAAGGGTTTCGATTACCTCCACAAACATTAATTAGAGAATAAATAATATTTAAATTGAATGCCAATTGTAATTCACGGAAAAAAAAGATTAGGCATGGGTGATCTGATAAACATTTTACAAAATTATTGGTATTAGTCAAATTATATAATCTTAGAGCAAGACATGATAATCTATTAAAAGCTTCTCTGAGCTATTAACATTGCTTGGTGACATGTTGCCTCACAATAATGAGTTGCCATTAATCATGTATGAAACAAAAAAAATATTTAATGCATTATGTGTGGAATATTAAAAGCATGCCCCAGTGATTGCATACATTATAGAAATGAATAAAAAGATGTACAATGTCCCACATGTGGAGCTTTTTATGGTGTAAGGTGAATAGAAATTGAACCAATAAAAGTAATGGAGTTCCTATTAAAGTAGTATGCTATTTCCCAATAATTTCTAGATTTAAAAATTGTTTTTGCCTTCTTAAATTACAAAAGACCTCACACGGCATGCACATGGTCAACAATATAATGGAAAACAACATCATCTTTTTGATTTCCCATCATTGAAGGTAATTGATCATAGATGTCCCAACCCCACAGCAGAATCCATAAATCTTAGATTTGCTATTTCAACATATGATATAAATCTTCACCATTCTTTGAGTAGCAGACATATTTGTTGGCCAATTCTTTTGATTACTCATAATCTTTTGCCATAGTTTACATGAAGATAAAATTTATGATGTTTTATTTGTTAATATTAGACCACGACAACATGGTCATAAAATTTATGTTTATTTAGTACCATTAATCAAAGACCTCAAAACTTTATGGAATGTCAGGATACAAGCTTATGATGGATATAAAAAATAAATACTTACATTTAGAAATATTTTATTATGAAGAATTAATAATTTTCATACCTAAAGAAAATTTTCTGGTTGTGTTGTCAAAGAATATTTTGTTTGTGGAGATATATTCACATAGCTAGCTGAAGCATAAAAGAAAGAACTCATTTACAAGATACAAATATTTTTTTTTTCACACAATAATCCTTTTGGGAAATCAAAATTGTCTTTTAATAGGGAGAAATAGTTTTGAATACCTCTATAACTTTTAAGTGGAGACAAAGTACTATTGAAATTAGGCAAAGAGTGGTTCGATAAAACCTTACAAAGTTATATGTATTAGTTAAAATATATAATTTGAAAGCAAGATATGAGTGGTCTGATAAAAGCTTTAGCTTCTTTGATCTATTAACATTACTTGAGGACATGTAACTTAATAATGAGCTTTTATCAACTATGTATGAAGCAAATAAAATATTGAATTAATTAGATATGAAATATGAAAAGATATGTACTTTCTCCAATGATTACATGTTTTATAGGGATGAATTGAAAGATGCATCATCATCTCCCACATATGGAGCTTTGAGGTGGAAGGTGAATAGAAATTGAACCAAAAAATGTAAGGGAATTTCCTTTAAAGTAATATTACATTTTCCACCAATGCCTCGATTTAAAAGAATATCTAAGTCTTCTAATATCACAAAAAACTTCATTTGGCATGCACAATGTCAACAATATGATAAAAAATTATCATCCTTCTAACTCCCCTTAATGGAAGGTAATTTATTGTAGATGGCTTGATTTGTAATATAATTTATAAGTCTTTGGCTTTTTATTTCAGCAGATGATATAAATCCTCATAGTTCTTTAAATAACATGCATAAATATTGGCTAATTTTGTGATTACTTATAATATTATGTCATGGTTGTGCATGAAGAAAAAATTTATAATATTCTCTTTGTTAATATTAAGACTATGATAACCTGAAAATTATATTGATGTCTATTTGACACAATTAATTAATCACCTCAAAACTTTGTGGGACATAGAGATACAAGCTTATAATGCATGTAAAAAAGTAATGATATTTATTCCTATGAAAACTTGTCTAGTTGCATAGTGAAAAGCTATTTTACTTGTCCACTATGTGAGGAAGAGACATATTTACATATGCTGAAACATGAAAGAAATAACATATTTATATGCCACATGTATTTTCTTCCACACATTCATCCATTTATGAAATAGAAAAAGTATTTTAATAGGGTGTAAAAGTTTTGATTACCTCAATAACATGATAAATCAAATGTTACTTATAGCAATTATTGAATGAAGTCCATATTCTTTAAACTTGAGTACTGTAAATATATACATATTCATCATAATTTGGATGTAATGCACATTGAACAAAATAATTTTAAATTATTATTGGTACACTATTAAACATCACGGGAAAAACAAATATGAACTAGTTTATCATCTAGACCTAATGAAAATTGGCTTAAAGTGAGAACTAGCAACAAGGTTTGAGCCAATTCACACTTATCTTCAACTTGCATGTTATGCATTATCTAGAAGAGAGAAAATATATTTTGTTAAACTTTAAGTGACTTAAAGATTCCTAAAGGTTATTATTAAACTTGAGAAATCTTGTGTCAATAAAAGATTTGAAGCATTGTGGTCTAAAGTCTCATGATAATCATACAATGATTTTATAATTGTTATTAGTGTCATTACATCACTTTTGCCTAAGCACTACATGCTATTGCTAGATTATTGTTTTTTAGTTCCCTATGTTTGAAGGTAATTGATATCTCTTCATTGGATAAGTTGTGAAATGAGTTAGTTGTGACATTATGCTTATTTGAGAAGTATTTCCCACATTCCTCATTTGATGACGTGTTTTATTTGATGATTCATTTTGTTAGAGATGTGATTTTGTGGATCAATATATTTAGATATATGTACCTATTTGAATGGTTCATGAAAGTATTAGAGGGGTATTTGAGTAATAATACTTATCTCGAAGATTATATTATTGGATGCTATATAGCAAAGGATGCTAAAGAATTTTATATGGACTACTTATCAAATATGAGTATGATTAGGATTCTCAGTAGTGTGAATATTGACCATAAAGTTGGGACTCTTATGTTTAGAGGTCTTATTGTCAAAGTGGACATTAATATATAATTGCTAGCCCATCATTATGTCTTAGACAATATAACAATTATCTAATATTTCATTGAGTAAGGATCAATTATTTATATTTTATATTTTTAACCAAATCTAAATTTCACTCTAATTATTCGTTTAAAATTTTTATATGTAGAGAGCACATAAAATAGTTGAAGTTGAATAATTCTCATAAATTTAAGAGTCAAAATTGACTTCAATAAGAGCACATGTAGAGATTTACTCATTTATTGAAAAACAAGGCATAAGGTTAATTATATAAGTTACAAAATGTTTAGTAATTATCAATAAATTTGTAGTAACTATGTCTTACATCCAAACAAGATATTGTTATTGATGATAAAGAACCTATATTAAATGAGTATCATCATATCACAAAAGTTCATGATGATTCACGAGTTATATAGGATAATGAAGTTAGCATGATGATATCAACATTGCAAATTGCAAGTGCATTTGGTGCTAGGTGAGCTTTGTTTCTAAGAGATGATTACTAAGATATAAGAACTTGACTATACCATTTTTAGCATTTTCATTTATAATTGCAATTTAGATGAGATTAAAAATAGCATCAGGGTTGACGAGCTTGGATTGGTATTAATTCTTAGAAGTTAGTTAGATGCTGACGAGTCAAATAATTTAGAAGATTATAAATGTAGAATAAGGTGTAAATTTTCTGAATTTTTAAATTTGTTGGTCAAGTGGAAATAACTAAAATAGTTGCCTTTTACTCTATACAAAAAACAACCTCCACCATCACAAAATCAATCACATCCCTCAACTTTGTGCAACTTTGATCTTTTGCATCATTAAATTTATAAAATGATGCTTCTTTAAAGCATCGTATATGTACCTATCATAAAAGGTTTTGATAAACAATGACACTTCTATCGATGATGATACTTATGCATCATCTTTAGAAAAAATTAAATGACAATTATTATAAGCATCTTTGAAGATTTAACTTAAAGATGATACACAAAGAATGTCATCGATAGAAGCATTATTGTATATCAAAATATTTTATGATAATCACTACACACACACACACACACACACACACACACACACATCAAAAACCAAATGCTTGATACACTGATTCTTGAGATAGATGTGAGCCACCTTAGAGGTTGCAAGTTTAATCTCTACAAGCTACTATAAAATTTTTAGGATAAGAAATCATACCTCATATAGTTATATTTAATTATATAAAGTTTTATATAGTTATACAAATATATATAAATAGTTATACACATATAGTTAAACATAATGTTGTATGTTGTTATACATGTAATTATAAATATAGTTACATGTGGTTATACAATTAGTTGTACATATAGTCACACTTATATTTATATATGTAAGTATAGATATTTTTTTATATAATTTTATATAGGTGTACTTATAGTTATCTATAGGTATAGATATAGTAAAATACATTTTTATATACTAATATAAAAAATTTATATTAAATTAATGTTGTTAATTATATTTTTAAATATAGTTATATATAATATTTTTATAGTTTTACATGTAGTCAATGACAATTATTTAAAGTTATATGTTCTTAGTTATAACTATAGTATATATAATTAAAAATAAAGTTATATATAGTTATATATACAAAGTAAAAAACATAGTAATAAATATATGTAGTTATAAATAGTTATATATATATATAGTTATATGTATAATATGTATAATATGTATAATAAAGTTATATGTATACCTATAGTTATATGTATAATATGTATAATAAAGTTATATATAGTTATATATAGATATATTCATACAAGTAGTTATATGTAGTAATAAATAAATATATGCAAGTAAAAAACAAATATATAGATTTAAATATATATATACATATATGTATATATAGTTACAAATATAGTTATATTTAATTATATAGAGTGTTATATAGTTATACAAATATTTATATATAGTTATACACATGTAGTTAAACATAATGTTGTATGTTGTGAAACAATAATTATAAATATAGTTACATGTGGTTATACATGTAGTTATACTTATATTTATACATGTAGGTATATATATTTTTTCATATAATTTTATATATGTGTACATATAGTTATCTATAGGTAAAGATATAGTAAATACATTTTTATATACTAATATATAAAAATATATATTAAATATATGTTGTTAATTATATATTTAAATATAGTTATGTATAATGTTTTTATAGTTATACATGTAGTCAAAGACAATTATTTATAGTTATATATTCTTATACATATAGTATATATAGTTAAAAATAGAGTTACATATAGTTAAACATATAATTATATATAGATATATTCATACAAGTAGTTATATGTACTTATACATAATGCATACAAAGTTATTTAAACAAATATATAGATTTACATATATGTATACATAGTTAAATATAGATATATTTAATTATATAGAGTGTTTCATAGTTATATAAATATTTATATATATTTACACACATGTAGTTAAACATAATTTTGTATGTTGTTATACAGTAATTATAAATATAGTTACATGTGATTATACATATAGTTACACTTATAGTTATACTTATATATATACATGTAGGTATATATATTTTTTCATATAATTTTATATATGTGTACATATAGTTATCTATAGGTATAGATATAGTAAAATACATTTTTATATACTAATATATAAAAATGTATATTAAAATATGTTGTTAATTATATATTTAAATATAGTTATGTATAATATTTTTATAGTTTTACATGTAGTCAAAGACAATTATTTACGGTTATATGTTTTTATACCAAAAGTATATATAGTTAAAAATAAAGTTATATATAGTTAAACATATAGTTATATATAGATATATTCATACGAGTAGTTAAATGTAGTTATACATAAATGTATAACTACTTATATGTATACATATATATATACATAGTTACAAATACAGTTATATTTTATTATATAGAGTGTTGCAATGTTATACAAATATTTATATATAGTTATACACATGTAGTTATACATAATATCGTATGTTGTTATACATGTAATTATAAATATAATTACATGTGGTTATACATATAGTTACACATAAATTTAAATTTAAATTTATACATGTAGGTATAGATATTTTTGCATATAATTTTATATATTTATTCATATAGTTATGTATAGGTATAGATATAGTAAAATAGATTTGTATATATTAATATATAAAAATATATAAAAAAAATATGTTGTAAATTATATATTTAATTATAGTTATTTATAAAGTTTTTATAGTTATAAATATAGTAAGATACAATTATTTATAGTTATATGTTATTATACATATAGTATATATAGTTATAAATAGTTATCTATAGTTAATCATTAGTTATATATATATTCATACAAGTAGTTATATGTAGTTATACATAAATGTACACAAAGTTTAAACAAAAATATAGATTTACATATATCTATAGATATATGTAAATCTAGTTATATAGAGTTTTATATAGTTATGCAAATATTTATATATGGTTATACACATATAGTTAAACATAATGTTGTATGTTGTTATACATGTAATTATCAATATAGTTACATGTGGTTATACATATAGTTACACATATAGTTAAACATATATTTATACATGTAGGTATATATATTTTTTCATATAATTTTATATAATTATACATATAGTTATGTATAGGTATAGATATAGTTAAATACATTTTTATATACTTATATATAAAAATATATATTAAATTATGTTGTTAATTATATATTTAAATATAGTTATGTATAATGTTTTTATAGTTATACATATAGTAAAAGCTAAAAGGCAATTATTTATAGTTATATGTTATTATACATATAGTATATATATATATATATATATATATAGTTATAAATAGTTATATATAGTTAAAAATATAGTTATATATATATGTGTGTGTGCGTGTGTGTGTGCGTGTGTATTCATACAAGTAGTTATATGTAGTTATACATAAATGTATACTCAGTTATAAACAAAAATATAGATTTACATATATCTATAGATACATAGTTACAAATATAGTTATATATATATATATATATGTGTGTGTGTGTGTGTGTATTCATACAAGTAGTTATATGTAGTTATCCATAAATGTATACACAGTTATAAACAAAAATATAGATACACACACACACACACACACATATATATATATATATACATAGTTACACAAATATAGTTAATATTTAATTATATAGAGTTTTATATAGTTATACAAATATGTATATATAGTTATACACATATAGTTAAATATAATG
This sequence comes from Sapria himalayana, assembly GCA_029783825.1. Lineage (NCBI taxonomy): Eukaryota > Viridiplantae > Streptophyta > Magnoliopsida > Malpighiales > Rafflesiaceae > Sapria > Sapria himalayana. Next base: position 2,653,138 of record JAREIK010001156.1, read on the forward strand.
TTGTATGTTGCTATACATGTAATTATAAATATATATTTACATGTGATTATACATATAGTTTTACATATAATTAAACTTATATTTATACATGTAGGTATATATATTTTTTCATATAATTTTATATATTTATAGATATAGTTATGTATAGGTATAGATATGGTTAAATACATTTTTATATACTAATATATAAAAATATATATTAAATATATGTTAATTATATATTTAAATATAGTTATATATAATATTTTTATAGTTATTCATATAGTAAAAGATAATTATTTATAGGTATATGTTCTTTTACTTTTAGTATATTTAGTTATAAATATATTTATATATAATTATATATAATTATATTTAATTATACATATAGTTATAAATATGTATGTAGTTAAAGATATAGTTATATTTAACATTTTTATAGTTATACATATAGTAAAATATAATTATATATAGTTATATATTTTTATACAAATAGTATATTCTGTTAGAAATATAGTTATATAGAATTATACATATAGTTATAAATTATATAATATAGTTAAAAAATAGTTATATATAGTTATAAATATAGTTATAAAATTAGTCTACATAGTTACAAATATAATTAAATAATGTTATAAAGAATTTTATATAGTTATACAAATATTTATAAATAGTTATACATATATAGTTAATCATATAGTTATATATAAATTTGTTAAAGTTATAAATGTAGTTATACATGTTATAGATGTAGTTATATATAGATTTTCATTTAATTATATATATTTAGACATATGATTATGAATAGGTATTATTTAGATAAATACATTTATATATAGTTATATATATATATATATATATTAAATATATGTTGTTATATTTATATATAGTTATGTATACTATTTTTATAGTTATACATATAGTAAAATACACTTATATATATTTATGTATTATTAATCTTGGGATTATCATATTTATATAATTTATTATGTAAATATTAAATATGTTGTTATATACACACTACTCACCACAAACACCAACACCTACTTTGTGACTAACACATCTGTGGAAAAATACAAACTGCCACAAGCCTGTATGAGTGGAAAAATACAAACTGCCACAAGCCTGTATGAGTGGCAAAATATATGGAAAAAAGATGAACACTTCCATGTCAAGAATTAGTAAACCAGGTTTTATAGGAGAATATACATAAGCTAGGAAAAAGATGAATCCTTGATAATTTATTGATTAAGTATTGCCTGAACTATGTCATAGTGTTGAAACTCTTAGCTCATGACAAATGATATTAGAGGTGGATTGAAATGATAATATAAATGTGAAGGCTATTCTTATGACATTGGTGACCAAAGTATAATTTATCTCAAAGACAATATAAATAGTAAATGAAATTTGATTGGCAACGATTCAAATATAAACACACCTTGTTGATCAACATTGCATCCAAGAGGTCTACAAGTGATGATAAGGCAAAATCAATTCAACATGAAACCAATGATTAACATTGCATTACCTATATTATTGTGTTGAAATTCATTGCTCAAGACAAGTGATATCATTGATGATTTGAAATAACAATATAAATGTGAATTGAATACAATTTGAATGATCTTAGTGACTGAAGTCGAAGTGTAATCTCTTACAATAACAATACAAATAGTAAATAAAACTTGGATGACAATGATTCAAATATAATTATTATCTTGTTGATCAATGATTCAACTATAATTATTGTTTTGGGGTTTTTCTTTTTTCTTGAATTATATCACTTGTCTTTTAATTAATATATGGTAGATGGTTGCAGCAAACATCACCTTGTGAAAATATTTTTTTTTGTTAGTTGATAGAATAATTCTTACTCATATGTTTGAAGGCACAATTAAAAAATTGACAATGCGGTATGAAAATGAGATGGCATTATAGAGTGGACACCGTCATGATAGAACAAACTTGATATGTAACTAACTGACAAGGATTAAATAATTATCATGAGTTCATTTAAGTAAATCTTGCTAATAAATTACATGACAATATATAATTGATTGGATTTGAATGTGATATATAGATTATCACTGACTGATAATTATAGTTTATGTGACTCAACACAAATATAATATTGATTACTAATATATTGTATGATTAAAATATACAATATATGGAAAACTATAGAGATATCTTTACGATGAATTACATAATTTTTAAAGATGATAGAAAGGTTCAGTTGATCTGAAGTAGTCGAGCATAAGTCAAGAACTTGATAATGAATAAAAAATTTGGTTAATCCTATATAATTTGATCATGATCAGGAGTTTTACTTGATGAGCATACTCTTGATCAAAACCAATTTAACATAAAGTACCCGCATGACAACAACCTATTCATCTTTCCAAAAGCATCGCATGTATGACACTTTAAGGAGGTGCCATCTTTAAATGTTTTCAATTTTAAAATATTAATTTGGTTTTCAACAAAATTATTAATTTTCTATAATAAAAATAAAGTAACAAATAATTTCACAGAAGAATATTAAATAAAATTTATCAACAAATTTTCAAGATTTAGTATACAATTATTAAAATTAATTATATTGGAAGAGGTTACTCATCACTTCAAAATAAAAATATTGTAAAACTTATATTACCTAAGAAACTACATAGAAATCATTTTGAAATAATACAAATTAAAAATACAAACAAGCCTTATGAAACACAACTATATTCCTCAATAATCATATTCAAAACAATCTTAGTCTTATATATGGATGTCATTAGCATATGTTGTGGTACTTGAGGCACCCATCTTTCACAATTGCTTTGATAAACCTAATAGTTCACATATCATTACAATATAGAACTATAAAATATGATTTTTTTGTTGCAACAACTGGTGCATGCCCAACTAAGCTTCAAAAGTATTTAGGTTAACAAACATGGTGCCAATAAAAACAAAATGGTAGCAATTGAGGAGAAGGCTAGCGTGAGTGTTCTCTGTAGTAATAAAACTAAAACCCTAACTTTAAATTGAAGTATGATGAAAATATTCAAGTATTGGAAAAATGAGTTGATATAGATAATATTGATTCGATGGCAGACATAGCATCAAGAATTCATAATCAAGATGCAATAAATTATGATGTTTATGCATCTTCTAGATAGTTGTGTGAAGATAATGATTATTCATTAGTTATTGTCCATTACTATTCTTATTATCTACTAACTTATGTTCAGAGATATTCTTATTGTCTACTAATACTCATTTGATGTAAAACATAGAAAGTCGTGATTACTATTACATATTTTATGCGAATTGGGTCTTTATAAACATAAAATTTAGGTGTACAATATATGAAATTAATGATAATTACTTTATTATTTCATCAAAATTTAGGTTGATAATATTATTTTGAAGGGACATAGAGCATTCAGAATTGAGAATCAAGATGCACTAATTTGTGAGGTTTATGCATTTTCTAGATGCTTATGTAAAGATAATGATTATTCATTTGTTATTGCCCATTACTATTCTTATTAGGTGTCAACTTGTGTTTGTAGATATTGTTATTGTTTGTTGTTTATCTTTTTTTATATAGACTAAATCACTCTCATTTGACACTATCTAATAACGATTACAAATGGATTTAGTCTAAGACACTACAAATTCACAAGTCATACAAGTAGTGAAAAAATAAATTTAAGTTCAGATATCATTCCCAAGAAGATTGATAAGAATTGAATTTACAACTACCTAAAATACTAAAAAATCACACTATTTGAACCATTAGAAAGATGTTATCAAATACTAATTGAAAGATAATGAAAATAACAAAACTATAACCTAAAACAAAAATTCAAAAGAAATCTACAAAGATAAATTAGACTGGATCAGTTTTTTTGTAGAAACTAACACTAGCACGAAATACTTTGGTATAACCAATTCTTATAGACTTCTCTATCATGACTTATTTCTAAAGAAAAATTTAAATCTGTCACATTAATCATGTAGCCTTGGATCTTTTCATGGAGAAAGAAATGTGTATAACCACTTAGATAACTTTGCTTCCCTATAATTTTAATATATAAGTGGTTACTAGTAGTTTGAACTATCTTATGAGAATTAGATATTTTTCTTTCTCAATATTTTATACACATTTCAAAAACTACACGTTTCTTGCTTCCCAAGACATGGGTATTGCAAGTCTCTACAAATGGTTGATGTCTCTTCTATAAAATTTTAGAGAGTTTTCTAGTCCCTTGATTAGATCTAAGCCAATATAGGGATATTGATCACTCGAAAGATTAATGTGATATCTTTGGTGATTATTCTAGATAATTGCTCAATTTTTTGTTCTCTTAGTAAAATGGAGTCTTATCTATATAAACTGGCAAAGCTAATTTGTTCATCATGCCTAACATACTCTCTTAATTGATGATTCCCTAAAGGAATCACATTCTTTTTGTCACTCAGAGGACCTCCCAAAAATAAGGGTAAGATACAATGAATTATTGGTATTCTGTATTAATATTGGGAACAAGTTAATTAAAGATCAACACCTGTCCATTATATTTTACCTTCTGCTTCCAAGAAACTCTCACTAATTTCTGTAGAAAAGAACATACTTAACCACTAATTCAATCTAGTGAAAAATTCACTTATGAATGACTAGATCACAATCACCAATGGACTATAAATTATATAAACACATGATGATTGCAATTAATGAATTCATCTTATTTCAAGAAATTTGTTCAAGTTTCATAATAATACATCTAGTGATTCAGATTGAATAAGCAAAAAATATTCAAATTCAAGTTTCTAGCAAACCATGTTCCAGATTCAAAACAAAACAATGAAGAACAATGAAAACCTAATCTAGATCCATACTAAAAGAAGAAAAAGAAGAAAACTATGCGGAGTTGACAGCTACTAATTTTTTTGTTTGCCTCCCAAATTAATCTTCGAAAGAAGACGCTTTTATATGGTATGTGTGCTAGCATTAGCTTCTACGGTTATTTTTATAAAATCAAGAAAGATTGGACCAACTCAAATTCCTTGTCATGACCTCCACTTCTTTTTTTCTTCCCATTTTTCTTTCACGACCTACTTTTGATGTCATAGGCAAATTCTGATATCATTGCCAAAAATTATGATTTTACGACCAAGTATTTTCCTATTGCTTGAACTTTGTTGTTGTGACTAGAAGTTTTTTTTGCAACCTGATTTTCATCTTGGAATTCTTCTCTAAAAGAATTGTTTGTTGTAGCTTTAGTTTTCTTGTCACAATCTCACATAGTTCATTCTCTTGTGGTGCATGAAAAATATGTCGTAACCAACTTTGTCTTTCTTACCTTGCACTCTTGGTCGTAACTTATTGTGTATCATGACATGACCTATTTATATCACAACATTGAATACTATCTTCACATTCATTTGGTATTGCAACTATCATTCTCTTGTTGGAGACCTAAATGGCAAAAACTTTATTTTCCTTTCTTTCTATTGTTGGTTATGACATCATTCAATAGTTGTTATTTGATTTTCAATTCTGCTATAAATTTTTGTCTTAATAGAGTTTATTTTGTCATGACTAATTTGTCTTAATTAATTTCTTAGATTTATATTATAATTTCAATTCTTTTAATTGGAACCTAAAAAACCATGAGAATGGTGAATTTCTATCTTTTAGCTATGAAACTCATCTTCTAAATATAAAAACATGCAAATGAATTGGACTAAAACATATATATGACTTTTTGGCTCATCATTCACTAATATTCATTTGATGTAAAACATACAAAGTCGTGATCACTATTAAATATTTCTATAAAACATACAATGTCATGATCATTACTACATACAAAGTCATGATTGCTGTTACATACAAATTCATTATAATAGGTGTACAAGATAATTGGTATTTCATGAAATATGAGATTCATGATAATTACTTTATTATTTCCCATATTAGTTATTACTTGAGATTATATTTTTAATATTTTCATGAAGTATAAAGTGAGGTTATCAACTTTTGGTTTCCAAGCTACGTAGGTGTACAAGATATTTATGTTTTGACTTTGAGTAAGAATATTGCTTTGCTCTGTCATACTTGTTCATATATGTTTGTTTGTAGTTGGGCGGTGTTCCTTGATAAAGGAATGTGCTTTAATTATTTTTCACATATGCACTACCCACTTATTTTTTATTGATCCATGGTCTATCACATCTTCTTTCTAACTTGCTTTTCCATTTATGTTCAACATGTTTTTTCTTTCATGGCTGGTTGTTGCAACTATTTGATAGATTTTTTAATACTTTATTAAAAATGTTGTAGTTCATAAGTGTTCTTGTTAATTGCTTATAAAGATAGGAAGTGCTTTTAGAAATGATAATCTTGAAATGTATCTATATGGTAACATATTAAAGTAGGCTTGCTATATAATATTGTAGTTCATGTGTGTTCTTGTTAATTGATTATAAAGTAGGGTATTGCTTGTAGAAATGGTAATATTGAAATGTATGATTCTACAATCATATTAAAATTGGTTTTCTATATAATATCTCTTCTCTCTCTCTCTGATAATATGAATGCATCCTATTACTACTAACTATGGCTACTACTATACAAGTATTTTCATCTCTTGTTGAAATGAGCTAGTTTGAGATATGTTCCATCAAATTTGGTTCCCAATGTAAGTTAATGTAAAATCAAGATTTGAATCACTAGTTGAATGGGAGGAACTGATGTTACAAGTCTTATTACTATCACTTTATTATCCTATACAACACTTTGAGAAATATCTTGTACAACATAGGTTTCCATCATTATTGCTGATCATGTACATATAATATGAGATCTTTTGTAATTTTAGAAGACCAAAATATTCTTTTAAATCAAGGGATTGATGAGAAATACCACATTACTTTTATAGGAACTTCCTTGCTTTTCTTGGTTAAATTTCTATTCACTTTTCATGTTGAAGTTTCACATGTGGGCCATGATGCATCTTTTAATTCATTCATATAAAGTGCATAATCATTGGGGCAAGCATGTACTTTTTCATATTCCAAACTTAATGCATTCAATATTTTTTTGCTTCATACATAGTTAATGACAACTCATTATTAAGAGGCAACATGTTCTCAAGTAATGTTAAAAGCTTAGAGAAGCATTTATCAAACCACCTATATCTTACTTTTAGATTATATAATTTAACTAATGTAGATAACTTTGTAAAGTATTTGCAACATGGATAGAATTGTTTTTCAGCATCTTCAAGCATTATTCAAATAATTCTAAATTAGCCTTATAATCATCTTGTGCAACTTCAGCCATTTCTACTATACAATCCAATTTAAGAATTTCAATTCCATCAAAATAAGTTCTATTTGTTAGTGATCCAATACTTGGAGCTACTTCTCTTGCCAATACCAAGTATAACTTTGATCAATTTTGTTAGCAATATGATGAAATAACTAATTTAAATTAGTAAGATAATAAAATAATATTTTATATTTGGATCAAGGAAATAAATATTGATAGTTATACACTTTATGGATTCATTCCCAAACTCATTGGGTGATAAACATTTTGATGGGAGTAGACCATGTGCTTAAGTGAGTGGAAGTACTCTATTATGAAATAATGATTATTGGGCAATAAACATTCATTAAAGAAAACTTATTTTCATGGATCATAATACATAAGACAATTATGTTTCAAAAAGCTAATTCTCAAAATATATGAGTTAAAACATAAAATATTAACTCATTACTATCATCAAACTAGTGAAAAATATGAATTAATCAACCTAGATATAATACAAGTTGTGATGAATGTAAGCTAATTATCTTCACACGATCTTGTTATGAAATATTTGTTCAACTATTTGTAAAGTTGTAATACAAATCTTATTGGGTTGCAAATTAATGATTTGATGTATGGAGACTAAAATACTAAGACTTTTTATTTTTTTAATGAGATAAAATAGCTACAAAATGATATCAGTTTTTAATGAAAGAAATGCTAAAAAGAAATTTACAAGATGGCATAACCAATTGGTGCTTAAAAAAGAATTTGAAATAATATAGCAAGTTCAATTGTATCATGTAAGGTCCCACATAATTTCTAGTTATTTAAAGTATCAATGGAATGGTCATTGCTTAGTGCAACAAGTATATCCCAATTGTGCATCACCAAGTATTGCCATAACTAATAGTGAATTTTCTAATTCACCATCAACATCACTGTTTGTTTCGCTACATAATTACTTTTTTCACAACTTCATTAAGTTTCACATGATAGTAAAAACTATACTTTAAGTAAAGTATTGGTTTACTATTTGTTACACCATATGCCAAAAAAATAAACATTTATTTTAAAATTTGATAAATGGTCAAAAAAATTATCAAATTTGTCAATAAGAGAAACACACTTGAGTTATGTCATTACATTAAATGTTAAATTTGAAACATAACGTAGCTCAAACAAGCACTACAATTATTTTATTAGTCACATTATTAAAATGATGCTTTTTAGGATGTTTTGCATTATTTAAATCTACGATTAATTAAGTGGAATTTCATGGTATATATTGTGATAGACGGTGAAAATCATATTACTAAAATGAGCAAAAAATATGTTGTGAGATTACTGCAGCAAAAAATCATATTATTAAAAGTAATTCATGAATTAATTAAAATAAATTAGGTATCAAAGCTTCCAATGTTAACCTTCATAATAAAAATTTTAGAGGATGAAAATTGCAATAGAAGGAAAAAAAGTTTATATTCTATGATAAATTTAGTTAGTTTTTACAAGTTTTAAGTAAAACAATAGTGAGAAAAAAATCTATAAAAATATAAAATCCAAAGTTTTCTATACTAATAAACACCATAAAAACAAAAAAAAAATATTATCATATGTTATATATAAATGTGCATACACTATAACATACAATGTTAATATGTATATTTTAACTTTCATATAAATATACAATAATATACATAAATGTTACTGCTCATAAATAGGCAGACCTTCATAACTTTGAAAAAAAGCATTTATATTATGTAGTTATAACACTGCATAAATAATAATTTATATAAACATAAATGATCATAGTTAAACATTCATATAAACACTTAAGTTGTTAAAAATATATTTTTAATTAAACATTCACGTTAGTTAAGTGTTAACATTTTCGAAAACAATTACTAAATCACTTACACAAAAGTTTAAAAAAAATATTCAAGATGTTATAACTATTTGTATGAAGTTGGTCTGATAAATTGAATTATAGACTTGGCAAGAAAATAATTAGTAACAATAATAAAAATATTAATAATTCAAGAGGATGAATGCATGGATGTAGTAGTAAATTCAAGTTCGATTACATGAAAATTGGAGAAATAAAAAGTTAAGCTAACAGATAATTTTATAGAATTACAAGGTTAATATTATTCATTTAAATACACAATATTTTCATATTTATGTCACATATATTTAACGAATATAAGAAGGTGATTTCAAGAAAAATGGAAAATGTCCTTATTGATGGATTCAAAAACTCATGCTGTAAGAAAACAAACTTTGAATCAAAATATATTACCCACCCTAGCATGCCATGAAATTTTAAGAAACTCAAGAAAAATGTTGAAAATGGCTTTGCGACATGATTTTGAGAGATAATTTCACTTTCAATGCAAAATTATTCTTAAGCTGAAGTTAAATTGGATTAATGATGCTAATAATAATTCAATTTCAATTAAAAAAAAGATAGATTTTATAATCATCAATAAATTCACATACTTTAATGATACATATAATAAGCATTATTAAAAATAAAAAAAAATGCCAAAAAATGCATATAATAAGCTAAAGTTAGAGGGCCTTTCCCTTTTTATGATACGAGGGGTTGTAAGGATCTTACCATTTATTCTTCAAATATGTGGATAGAATAACATATAGAAGTTGGAGTGCTCTCTCCCGATTGAAGAGGAGATGAAGCAAAGGAGATGAAGAATAAAAGCAATGAGTTAGGTCATTTTGAGATGTCACAAGGTGTTGGAGCTACTTCTAGCTTTCAAGACAAGTTCCTTAACATCTTCAAAACTGGCTAATGTAGAGGAGAATTCACTTGCAGAACTTTCATCTTTAGAAGATAAATTTTGGTCGCACATCCCTTTTTGGTGTAATAGAGACTCCTTGTTTACCACTTGATTCTTTTGGGATGGAATCATCTGGTGACTCTTGCTCCACTTCTGGCTTCTCTGTCGTTGGTTCCTAAACTATGGCTTCTTCCCTACTTCACTCCCACTTTCTTCACTCATAATCTCTACAACCTAAGGATAGTCTTTTCACTTGTAATCTCCACAATGTTGGTAAGTCTCAGTCTAATATAGTTTTAGAGGTAGTCGTTAAAAGAAAGGATTGTCATTTTCCAAGCCCAAGGTAAGTAGGCATACCAATAATCACTTTGGTTTTTGCAAGTTGAAAAAGAGATGTTGATGTACTAAACTTCACTTCACTTGATAATCAATCTTTCCTTGTGAGGATTTTCAAGATTGAGATTTGTTTGCATGATTGTTGAAATTAGTGTTCATCACATCTCCACTTCTAAAGATAAAAGTTAGCATATGACCTTTTAACACATACAAGGATTGGTAGGTTTAGGTTGAACAGCTAGACTCAAGTTCTACAAAAGCTTCTACTTTAAAGTGAGTAGAGTTTGCTTATTTTGCAATAGATCACAATAGCCCTTCTTTATTTGTTGACTTTGAGATTGTCGCTTGTATGCTTCATATTATAAATCTACTTTTTTCAGGTTGCTTGTCTTCAAAGTAGAAATTTCAAATTCACTAACCCATATCTATACACTAGTCTGGCATTTTCATAATTCGAAGGGTGGGGTCACTTGCCGTTTTGCATTATAACACTCCATTCTCTTCCTTGGGAAATGTCATCGATCAATTGAAGAATGATGTGAGCACCAGCTCTTTATTTCCTTTGTCGAATTGGAGGTTTCATAATCATACTAGATAAGTATTAGTCAAAGAAAATAAAAGAATCTATTGCACCTAGATAACTAATGGATTGATCCATGCATGTCATCCCCAACTTGTGAGATAGTCATTCAGAAACTTATGGGTATGCCTTTGACATACAAAGATTTCTCAAGGTATGCATAATGCAAAATGAGTTAGTGTTCGGCAAAAGCATCATCGACATCAAAATAATAGGGGCCAAGCCAATTAACCTAGTTAGCAAGGCTTTGGATTGCTCAAACCACCCTTGGTTTTGCTGCCCTTTAGTCGAGTCATTTTCTTAAGATACGATATCTTTGGGTGTTAATTCTTATGTGTCTTTTTCTTCATCTATTTTTGACTTTTGGGCGACAATATGGATGTTGGAAAAAGACCTTGAACAAACTAAGGTTTTAATATGCTACATGAGAATGAATTATATTAAAAGAAAGAAAAATGTAGTGCAAACAAAGGTGTTCTATATCATGCACCTGACATTATGGAAGTCAATTTAAAGCTTATAATCAATGCACTAGTTGTACCTATCGTATCATAGCATAACATAGGAAGAGTTATTTTCTAGATGTGGAATATGAGTTGACTTACTACATTTTGTTAGCTTATTGAGCTTAACTACATGCTATCCATACTCTTTTTTAGATTCCATGACTGATAACAAGATCTACTTTAGATATCAAAACAATGAAACTGACAGTTAAAACAACAAAGAATGCTGCTTTAATAGAAATTACAGCCAAAGTCAATTGCTCATCTACTGGTATCAATCTTAGGAGGTGAAATGTTAGGGTTGCTTAGAGCGAGCCATTGTGTATCTCCGAAACTGGGACTTAGGAAGACTTAGTCGAGACATCATCCATTGAAAGTTATATTCTTATTAGTAGAAATAAAACTGGGAAGATTGAATTGAGAATAGAAAATGAAGCATGAATAGACTTTTCCTATCCTTTGGTCGAGTTTGCTTCAGCTTTATTTCCATATCCCTCACTACTTTCATGTGACAGCTAATAGGGGCATTTAGGACATATCATTCATTTAGCACTTCAATCTACGTGGGCTCTCTTTATTTTGGAATGCCCCTTCTTTCCAATCAATAAATAGTGTGATGACTCACTATTCATAATATTTCTTTCCAATCAACACTCATAGGAAAGAAATAAAAGTCATGAATGAATTTGGTGATTGATTGAATGATTGCTCGACCGAGACTGAAGACATTATTCTAATGAAAGATAAATGATAGTACAAAGAGTGTCTCTTAAAAAAATCTATATGACAAGTGGTTATTTAGCTAGTTAACAACATAAGCGATAAGACACATGGCCTTTAGGAGGATAGCTTTCTCCGATTTCAAAGTTGGATTGACTAGTTCACTGGGCTTGGCTGATGGACTAGATAGGGACAAAAAAACAAATGATAAAACCTTTTTTTCAAAGAGCCTAAATTGAGGGTGAGGCATATGCTTCATTCTATGTCTATTTAGATCATGAAAGCCCCTAATAGGCTAGTCAAGTTTCACAAGAAATTATTGAAAAGGAAAAGCTACTTCAATAGCTTTGTGCAAGTTGAGTAAGTGATAGCCCACACAAACAGAATTGAAAGTTAAGTTTAATAGTCTTTTTAGAATCTTTTTTAGTCAATGATTGGGTGAATTAGCATTTAGTGCAAAGTACCTTTTCAAAAAAGTTTAGTTCAAAAAAAGGGAGGATAGGGAGAACTCTATAAATTGTTATTAGGTCAATGGTCAAAAGGCTTTGACTTCATTGAGCTTCAAAGAATTCATGCTCTATTTGAAATTCAATCTTGGAACTAAATCTCCAAAGGATCATTGTAATGGATGTGTTGGGTTCAAAAGTCTTTCTTACTTATGTTTCCATTGGAATTGTGTGTTTGTCTCTGCCCGTTCAAAGAGTCACAATCAAAGGTCTAAAAGGAGCACGTATCTTCCTTACTTGAAAATAACCTAGCAAATTAAAGCCTCAAAACTAGAGTGCACTAGCACACACTTTCCTTTCCTCACCCCCTCCAATGAATAATTGTTTTTCTTACATTATTACTAGAGGACTACCACTGGAAGACATTGTCACTACGACTTATGCCTAGTGTGCTCTTCAGAGAAACGAGTGAAATGAACAAGGAAAGATAGTAAACCTTAATGTTAGTGATAATAGAAAATGAAGAGACAGAATTACATCTGCTTGGTTGGTCGACATAGGCAGGGTTGCTGGGTAGGATACAAATGAGGTCTATTGAAAGCAAAGTCAAGAGTTGAATGAGAATAATGGGATGTGGAGTTTTAGTTCGGCTTATCTTGTCTTTATGGCATGGAAAACTTGGATTCGACAAAAGAATCAAAGCTATAGCTATGAGGCTTAACATACAAAGAAAATACCACTGATTGCTCCACTTGCCTTCTTGGTAGAGTAAGGGATAAGGGTACCTTCCATGAATGAGCGAGAGCAATTTAAGAAAGAGGAAAAACATCACTTTCCATGGCAGTAAAGGAAAAAGAAGAAATTTATTCAGTCAAAGGTAGACTTTAAATGAGCAGGAGTAGATGCACAATGAGATTCACCATAGATTGATTTTGAGCTAGAATAGACAACTATTTCATCAGTTATGGGACTTTTTAGATCAAATTTTATTGAATAGGAAGAGTGAAATAGTCAAAGGAATAAGAAAAAAAAACTATCATAGTTATTAGACAACTAGTTAGCAAGAAAAGATGAGACTGATGACATTCTTCTTCTAGTTCTAGTCTTTTCTAGTAACCTTAGAGCTCTTATAGGAATAATGAGTGGTGGAAGAAGTGCTCTATTAGTAAGTGAATCTGAAGAGCTTGCTCTTGAAAAAGCTATTGTTTGAATATCAATAGTTAGGATAATATAAGCTCCAAGAAAATGATTTTTGGGAAGTTATTCAATAGTAGTAAAATATAAGGAGGAAGGAATCTAGAAAGTATAATCAATTCCTTTTTATCTGAAGACTTATTGCACACAAAGAAAATTCAATATGCCCTTTGCTTGCACTTCATTATAAGACAGGGGATGTATGAAAATAGGGCTAAGTCTTGTGGGATTTCTATTTTTACAGAATTAACTAAGGCCTACCCCAGCCTGGTTTAGATAACCTTTATACTCTTTATAAGGTCTTTAGCTAAAGGTTTCCTCCTACTCCAATCGAAGCTTCAATTGTATTGATCTTTTGCATAACTAAAGTTAAAAATTCAAATATTTAAGTTCATATACATAGCTTTGATATCGCCGATAGAGCACCCCACTTACCTCATGAAAGTTGTATAAATAAATTAGATTTTTCTATATTTGAGTGTAATACTTAAAATGTAATTGATTTGCTTAGTTAACTCGTGCTAAAGAATGTTTGAGCTATATTCATTAATCTCTTTTAATTACCTGACATCAAAGCTAACAAAAGAAAGATTTCGTTAAAGATAGAACCAACATGATCTTGCATAAATTTCATGTATCGAAAAGTTTTAAAAAACGTGCCCTCTAGTGCTTTAGCTAACAATATTGAGATAACTTATAGTTAATAATATCTTTTTTTATTACCTAATCAAAATATATTTTGACATTCAATAACCCAAAAATTATATACTTTTACAGACCAAGCTATCTTAGATAGGCGATAGAAGGAAGAAACATGCATATCTTTTCACGAATTAGGAAAGAAAAACAAAACCTTGAACTATGTAGCGCTAACCACTTCTTGCTAACAAAGGAGAGCACACTACCATTACTTACATTATACTCTCTTTTGAATATGTACCTGACAAGTAATCAATTCTCTTTTCTAAGATAATGTGAAAAGCATGCATAGTTGTTTCCACTATGGAATTAGTCATAGGTGAAAGCTTTCTCGATTCACATTGCAAATAGTATTTGTCCAATTAAAACATGAAAAGAGCAGATAAGGTTGATCTTTCTTATTGAATGACAAGTAAAAATAAAAAGGCGATGAATCCCCATCAAATTTATTTTTCATAACTTGGATAACATTTGAGATGAGGAAACTACTAATGCTTCTCCTCCAACTAGTACTACATTTAAAGCAAAGATTCATATTGATTGCAAACACCTAAAATGAACAAGCAATGGGCGTGCTCCCAACAAGATTGATTGGCTTAAGATTATAATACATGTATCTTGGATCTCATGCAATGATTGTATGTTGAGGACTTCATTAATGATGGGTATCAAACTACTTGACATAACAATTTACTTATTCTGATCCTATGTATGAATATTGATCTCAAACATAAAAGTTTTTATCTATTGTTAAAAGTGATGTTGGGACAAGTTGCAAATTTTGATGCATGGTCAATTATGGGTCTCAATTAGGACCATTATAAGAAAATAAGAAAATAAACACCCCATCCTTAATCTAAACTTTGTTGACTCATTTGGTTGGTTGTTGGTAAATTTGGTTGGCTGTTCATTGAAAAAAATGGAAAGTTCACCAGTTTCAGAGTTTGAGATGTGCTGAGTTTCTTGAAGTTAGTAATCACATAATATGATTGGATCAAATCCCTCATTTTCTGGCTACTTCTTCAAGCTATGAAAAATAAGACAAGCAAAGAGAGACTCCAACGTCAAAATCTGATGACATGAGAACTATCCACTTCTATCCATCATCAATAACTCAATCTTTGGGCTATTCATTATATATCCCCTTTGAAAACTTATTCAGTATCTCTCCTTGAATACTGAATTAGTAGTCTTCTAGAAAAGTATTAAAAGGAAGGGGCAAGCTAGGCTACCAAAGGGATTCCCTTTCGATGCATACTCAGAAAGAGAAGGTCCTCATTGTCGAGCTAGGGAAATTAAAGAGATGCCTGGCGCATGCATGCTTGATATCTAGATATGCTTCCCTTGACATGGAAGCTACAAGATCCTTTTCTTATATGCCTTACAAGCTGCTTGATCTATCAAAGAACTATCTCAAAAGCTGAATAGAATAATTGAATTTCATGATGCCTAGCTACTATTAGGCACTATAAAAGTTGCTGGCGGTAGTCAAGGGTTCCTGCGTGTTGCTTTTACATTAGATCTTCTCGCTATCTATAAACACTAATAAATACAAAAAGTAAAGGAGGCATAGAAATTAGGGAAACTTAGGATCTGTTTGATAAACCATTGAAAATATTAAAACCATTGAAAATGAAAATTTTCAATGGTTTTAATTTTTCAATATGTTAGATAAAAAAATTTAGGGAGCTCTTAATTAAATTTTTAAATGAAAAACCATTGAAAATAATAAGTAGGTAGATGCCTATTATCATTGACTGCAGAAACTGCTCAACGAAAAAGTAATTTTTAAAATTACCATTTTGTCCTTTAATTTTTTTGTTTCTATTTCGTTTTCATTTTCATTTTCGCATCATTCCAGATCATTTCTGTGGTGGGGGCAACTTACATGTTTGGTTTGTATTCCAATGAGATAAAAAAAAATCATAGGACACGACCAATGGCCATTACTTTTTGTGATAATTTCTAAACTTTTTGGGCCTAAGTACTACTCTACGATACATAACATTTGTTCAGTTGCAAGCTCGATTGGATCTTATCTTCTTAATGTGAAAGTTACAGGTTTTCTATATGATAGAGAAGTAGAAAAGCAGTTAATGAGTAGTGGATTAGTAAGACACCCAGGAGATGAATTGAACTGCAGGGATCAAATTGTTTCAGATTATCTTTCATTATAATCACCATTGCTACATTATTTGGCACTTTTGTTTCACGATTCTAGTCTTGAGAACAAAAAAGTTCGATAAGAGTGATGTCTACAAAAAGTTTAGAGAAGCCACAAGATCCATCGATCACGAAGAAGAAATGATGGCGACACAGAATGGCAGAGTTCACACTACACATGTTGATCAAGTTTGAACAAAACTCTCAAGAAAATTCTTCTTTCCATGATATTATCAAGTCGTAAAATATAATTCCACGATTATACAAGAGTGGCTTAGGTTCTGGGTTTGTGATAGATTATAAAATAGATGAATGATTTCTTGTTTTACCAGGAAATTTCACAGATATATGTATATGTTTATGGATATAATAATAGTTCCCATTTCTGAATTCTTTAGTTATCTTCTTATTTTCCAACATAGTTGCTTGAAATAGAATTGCTAGTTTGAACTTTGAATGGTCCACTACATAATGACGCACCAGTTATTAGGATTGAAACTAAAATATGTATTTATTTTTATATCTCAAATATGAATGGCTCATACTTTGGGTTCTATGCATATAATAATAATTGACACTTATACACTCTATTGGCCATGGCCTATAATAGATACCATACTGTTGGTATCAAAAAATATTAGTGTTAAAATATATTTTTAAAATTTTGGGTATAAAATAAAATAGTAAAATTATTATATATATATATATATATATATATATATAAACGAAAAAAATTTATGTTAAAATTTAATTTTTAAATATTTTAGTATTAAAAATAAAATTATTTATGTTTTAATATGCTCAATGCTCACACACACTTACAAACATATACATATAAACATATATATAAGATGCTGCATATCTACATACTTTAGGGTTTATGGCACCTTACCAAATTTGCATGATTAATTTTAAGAGAGGAAATAGCAAATCAACTAGTTGTTCATTAATTTTTGTTTATTTTATAAACATATTTATATCTTTTTTTGAATTTTATGATTTAATTATGGACATGTTTTTTAATGATTTTCTTTTAAATAATAATTAGTAATTATAGTGAAAAATAAAATATTATTAGAAACTCCATTTATTTTGGATAATATGTAACACAATAATAACAAGGGTAAATATGTAAACTATATAATTTTAATATTCAGCATTTACAGTTATCAAATAATATATTTATCTTTAGCATTCAATTATCAGTAACTTATTAAATAGTTTTACAATTTAAATTCAATACTTAAAAAATTCAGCACTTAATTTTTGTAGTATTTATTTTTCAGTATTTAATTTTTTCAATTTATCAAACAGACCCTTAGATATTCAATTTTTTATTTATTTGAGGTAGCATCAAAGTTAGAAATAAGTGCTTGTTTCTATATGCTTAGGTTGATGATAGAATTCAATTCAAATAGAATACATATTCCTATCTTTTGGACTATATAAGATATGGGGGAAATTTTTGATGATTTTTATGTCAATCCTCTGATTCCTTTACATGTCAATCCTCAGATTCATTTATATTATGATCAAATTTTCCTAGATTATTTTTAAGTACTCAAATCTTGGCCATTGGTTCGTGTCAGGGAAAGATGACTAGTTGAGTTGATGTTTTACATCAAGTAAGGGTGATTAGTCGACCTATCTTTCAATTCATCTAATGTAGCATCCATTAATTGACAAATAAGCAGCAAGCCCTCTTATCTATATAGTTTCGACAACCAATACAAGAATTCATTCAAGACCCTTATAGAATTGGGATATACTGCCTTAATCAAATTTTGGGATTTTATCTCTCACGACATGGTGTGCTCTATAATTGGCATGATCAACACGTGGGTAGACATTGTTTTATCATTTGTCGTAGAAAAAGATTCATAATTGTTTGTGATATTGTGTTTATATTTTTCTGTGACAAAAGATTTTGTTGTGAAATTTTGGTTCTTTTGTTATTGTTTTTTGAAGTTATGAATGTGTACTATAATTGATGGACTTTTATGTTTGTTATTTGAATTGTTACTCTATAGTAAATGTTATGTGAATATCATTAGATGAATAAAATATGCTTGTACTTAGTGGATTTCTAGTTATATGAGTTATATATATATTTTTGTATATTGTATATAACATACAGAAACTGTAACAAATGAGACATATTCTTGTTGCACAAAATAGAAATGAAGAATAATATTTCAAAATTCATTTCTACTTTAAAAAATTGATTTTGCATATGTATTTTATGTCATCGCTAATTTAGCGACGGAATCCAAAATCTCTTTTTTTGTTATTTAAATTAGCAATAGAATTTTTCCCTCGCATATTTTATCAATGTCTGGGCATTATCAATTTTTAAAATTTAGAAATGAGTACTTTATAAATGGAATTTTTATGTTTCTACCGAGGTCACTATTTAATCATTGCAACGGAATTAGAAATGGATTTGAGCCTTTTTAATTTCATCTTTTCTTTCAATATAATATATAGTGTTTGATATATAAATATACAGTTTGTAACTATATATACAACTTATATTTAACAAAGAATATATAGTTTTTAGCAATATATACAACTTATATTTAACAAAGAATATATAGTTTTTAGCAATATATACAATTATGTATATGCATAGTTTAACATATACATACATAAAAATTGTTTAGCTTATACATTATATGTTAAAGTTTAAAATGACTACATATGTGTTACACACACACACACACACACACACACACACACACTATATAACTATATGGTTTTAACATATTTAGTATAACATATATAATAAATATATATAGTTTTTGATGTATAAATATATAGTTTTAATCTATTATACATGACCTTTATATGTTTAATGTTTAAATATATGGTTCATGAATAGTTTTTTCGAAAAATCATATTTACGTAGAAAACATTGTTTAATAGTTTTTTGGTTATTATATTTAAACAATTTTATCTATTTAATTATGTGGGTAAGATAACTTCAGAAAATAAATAAATAAATAAATAAATAAATAAATAAATATATATATATATATATATATATATATATATACTCGTTAAAGACTATCTGGCTAAAATATTTTTTAGGGGGGTCAAAACATAAATATGTGAGAGATTTGTATTTTGGTACAACAAAACACAAAATATTCTAAACTGAATATTTAAAAAAGAATTAAACAAAAGTATCAAAACATGAAATAATATAGTTTGGTGTACTAAAAATGGAAAACTCAATTTTTACTTTAAATAACATATCATCAATCTAAAAAAGTAATTAAAAAAGTCAAAAAAAAAAAAAAACTAATCAAGTGAAGCATTTGGCAAAGGCAATGTTAGGATTCAAACACCCACATCCATTAACGATTAAATACACTCCTCTATTATCCAACTACACACTTCAAATCAAATATTAATCGATTTAAATATTTATATAGACAAATAAATATATTCTATGTATATGTGTGTGTGTGTGTGTGTGTGTATAAACATATATAAATATATTTATGTTTATATATTTATATATATGATGATTAAAAAAAAAATAAATAAATATAAATAAATATAAATAAATAAATAAATATGTTTATATTTAACTATGTATATGTTTATATTTATGTTTTTACATGTTTATGTTTATGTGTGTGTGTGTATATATATATATATATATGTATGTATGTATGTATGTATGTATATGTATGTATATTATTTTATTTGTGTTTATGTTTAAATATTTATATATACATATAAATGTATTCCATGTAGAGGTGTCAACCAGGCCGAGCAGGCCCTGCCCGTCACGAGGCATGGCATGGTTCGGTCGTGCCTGGGCCGGCCTGGCAGTAAAATTACTTGTGCCCGGGCTAATGCCGTGCCAGGGTAAAGCACTGCCGGTGCCGTGCCATGCCGAGGGCAACCGGGCCTCGTGCCGTGCCTGCCCGGCATGGTTCGGTGGCCCATAACACGGCCCGTTTAACATGGTTCGGGGTCACACCCGGTCCCACACCTGCACCCGCAGACCTGGGCTCCCGGCTTCCCGCACCCGCACCCGCAGACCTGGGCTCTTGGCTTCCCGCACCCTCACGAGTCACGACTCATGAGTCATGGGTCACGGCTCACCCTATTGTGACTCGGTGAGTCGTGCCTAGCTTCCCGGACACAAAGAGCGCAGGTCGGGTCCAATTAGACCCGACCCGCGGTCCCTTTCGACCTGACCCGACACTTAGCTATATGGTTGCAGAGATGGAAACCAAGTACTTAAAGTACTGGTTCACCGCTCCATCACTTTATTGCCTCGCTGCATGCATGGACCCTATGGTTAAGGTAGAAGGGATAGAAAACACTCTGACTTATATTTCCTCGTGCATGAACCTGGAAGACCCACATGAAGAGTTCATTCACGAGAAGTTGACTGACCTGTTCACATACTACGATACTAGGTATGGTGGTGGTAGTGGTAGTAGTGAGACTGTGATTACGAACATGGATACCTTATTCGGAGATGATTTTTCCTTTCAGCTAGCGAGGGGGAAACGTTGGGGTGGATCATCATATAGGAGAGAGCTTTCTCAGTACTTAGATACCTATTACTGCTCAATCCTATCACATTCTGATACTAAGAATCTTGATATATTACAGTGATGGAAATCATATGAGTCCACCTTTCCTATGTTATCTAGGATGACATGAGATCTACTGACTCCTCTAGTGTTGAGTGCAGCATCGGAGTCTACTTTTTCTGTTGTAGTGAATGTGATTTCAAATAGGAGATAGAGATTACGTCCAGATATTGTTGAGGCCTTGGCCTGTTTGAATAATTGGGATGATTTGAGGTTTAGCATCCATGATCGTGCTGGAGCTGGTACAGGGGCTGCATCCGCATCTACTACGAAAGTGGAGGAGTTGATTGCTGATGATGATGATCCATATGATAGCGATCTTGATGTTACGGCTGATGATGCTCATAATATGCCGATTGATGATTGATGATGATCTATTACTTTTTGATTTCAATATTTTATTTTTTATTGATTGTACGCTTTATTTTTACGTTACGTTGAAATTTGAATTTGTTTGGTTCGGACCTTCGTTATCTATTGGCTGATTGCCTGATTGGTCATTTCTCATTTGGTTTGCTTTGGTTTTTTTGATTTTTTAATTTTTTTTAGCTAAATTGTTTGTTTTATTTATTTGTTTGTTTAAATTTTTCATTTAAAAATTTTAAACTCTATAATTTAATTTTAATAAATTATAAACTAATTTTATTTTTAATTATAAAAAAAAATTAAACTTTGTAATTTAATAAATTTTTAACAATTTTCATTTTATAATTTTAATATATCATACTTTATCTATAATTCTATATATAATATAATATATATTTTATTTAAACTAAAAAAATTAAAATTTAAAAATTTTTTAAAAAAATTTTTAAACCAGGCCCGGACGGCCAGGTTTGGCCCGACCGGGCCTGGCCAGGCACGGCACGGTACAGTATCCGTGCCGTGCCGTGCCGACCCGTTTGACACATCTAATTCTATGTTTATGTTTACATTGAATACACTTGTGTATGCATATATAAATATTTAAATTGGTTTAACGCTTAACTTAAAATGTTGGATGACAGGATGAGATGACAAGATGAGATGATAGGATGCATGTTTACTTATCAAGGGGCTTGGGTTTGTGTCTCGGGGCTGCCTTTGCAAGTTGTTGGGCTTGACATTGTTTTTTTATTAATTTTATTAAATTGATGAGATGTCATGGGTAAAATCGAGTTCCTGATTTTAAATGTACTAAAAATTAATTATTTTATATTTTAATATAAATTTTTTAAATAAAAAAAAATCTTTTTTTTTTTCAAATATTGTGTGTTTGCTGCATCAAAACACAATTCACAATAATTTTTTTTTGTTTGGGATCTGGTTTACATAATTTATCTTAAAAAAACATGTAACTGTTTAAATTATCCATATATGTGGGTGTGTGTGTGTGTGTGTGTGCGTGCGGGTGGGGTGAGTGCTGGTGTGGGCGTGTGTGCGTCCGTGTGTGGGTGCGCGCGCGCGCCCGTGTGTGCGTGAGATGCGTGCGCGTGTGTGATGTGAGAGACTTGGATTACAAACCCGCAAGGTCATTTTGTTCAAACTAAATCCCTAGTCACTACGTCTAGGGTCTACAGAATCTTAGGTCAGGTCAGGTCCTCACATTGAGGGCAAGGAGTTAATAGGCTACTAGTGGGCCATGCAATGGGTCCATCAATACATGTGATCTTGTCGGGTATGTGGAGAGGTCCTTTTTGGGAGGATAGGCAGCTCCGCATTTTTTTAGCTTCGGTACTGGCGCTTTGCTCTGTCACATGAACTGTACGCCGGGTACGCACCGACTAATCGACATTACCTTGCAGAATTGTAACCCCCAACCCTGATTGCATTTACTTAATAAAAATGAACGGAAGTACTATTTGTACAATAATGAACAAGAAAGACAATAGAAGATTTCTTTATTCTTTGATAATGCTAAATCTCTTCTTCTCATCTCATTTTATTTCTTTACCCGAAAAAATAATAATAATAATAATAATAAACAAATTATAAAACAATTAACGCACAAACCAATTGACCGTATGCCACACTCGCCCCTCCCCCGCCACCCGTCCAGCTAGCTCTCTGATTTTCCCGGCCAACCAGAACCAGGTCAAATCTTAGGATTTCCATGTGTTGTGAGCGTATAACGTATTGAATGTATGATCAGCCATGCTCGAAGGCGGTTCTGTTTGCCACAGTTTCATATCCACTTCTTCCATCTTTTTCATCTTCATCCTCAAAATCTTTATCGTCATTTTGGTTATCTTCGCTTTCTAAATCATCTATCACAGAATGAGGCGCACAGTGATCTCGTGGTGGTTCTGAAAGAGGCAGAGGAAGAAGAGGAGGCCATTGCTGTTCAGGCCGTACAACCAAAGGAACTGACCTTTCCGACTCCAATTGACTGTTGGATGAATCATCAATCTTGTTGATCTTCTCTTTATATAAAGCATCGAGTTGATGAAAATATGGACATGTTTTTGAGTCCACGGGCCTTTTCTTGTTACTTTCTTTCACTTTCTTGAAATATTTGTTGATGTTCTCCCATTTCTCTTTGCATCTTTTAGAACTCCTGCTGTAACCAAGTTTCTTCATGCTAGTCGATATCTCCTCCCATAATGGACCTTTTGGACCACTTTCTTGGTATTTGGAATCAAGGCTGGTCCTTAACCCAATTAAGGATTGAACCTCTGCTTTAGGCCATCTGGAGGAAGATGCTGGGAAAATATTTCTACTCAAATTATCAGATTTCATTATCTCAAGATTGGTCATCAGTTGTGTGCCTGGTGTTCTCTCCGCACTGCGGGGAGGCAGTGAAGTAAATGTTGGTGTGGGTGTGGGTATCACCGTGGGTAAAGGCTGAGAAGGAGGAGGTGGCGTGGTTGTACGAGCTGGTGACTCGAGGGATTGCAGGACAAATTTTTGTACAAGCTCTGGATTCTGCTGTTCGGAGAGCTTCTGCAAAAACGCCATCACTGCGGCGTCCTTGGCCACTGCTACTGACCTTTCTTGGGCTAAGCTCTCTCGTTCTCTACTGATTCTTTCCATTTCTTGCATTCTCCATGATTCTTCCCTCGCCATTCGTTCTTGTTCATGTTTCTCTATGGCCTCCAAGAATTTCTTCTGCATCTCCTCTTGTCTCTCAATTACTTCAATCATTAACCTCTCAAAGAAACCCTTCCATTTTCTTTTTCTCTTATTCCTCCCTTCCAATTGTGGGTCAGAAGAAGTTGACGAAGAGGTAGAATTCGACAATAGGTCCGGAGAGAAATCTGGAAACGAAGATTGGATATTACTTGAAGAAGGATCTGCAAGGTTTATGGGCGGAGATGTTGGTAGAATAGTCGGGTTTGTTGTAGGAAATACTGAAGGGATTGTGAGGTTCATTAGTGGTGCAACAATGCCTTGAGACAAACTCGTAGCTAATGTTGTTGTTGGTGCGGATGAAACAGTAAAATGAGTCGCATCAACAGTATACGGCGTTGCTGTCATTGAATGCGGAACTAAATGATGGAGAAGAGGAAAAGAAATTGGGATTCCGGACATTGTCATTGCAGGATTATGAGGCCTGGATGATTGAGTTGCAAAAGAGCGTAGCGAAGGAGAAGGAAGATTTTCAAAGGCTTCTAACTGATCAAAAAACCGATAAGCTTTCCCTTCATGTTTACCAACTCTCCCTTCTTTAGTTCTCTTGTGATACTTATAAACATTCTCAAACTTCTCCTTACATTTCTTGCCGCTTCTATTGTACCCCAGCTTGGCTAGCTTCCTGTTTAATTAAGAACCTCTCATCAAAACAAACAAACACATATCCACAGATGCGTTCTCTCTCCCTCTCATTCTCTCTCTCCCTCTCCCTCTCCCTCTCCCTCTCCCCCTCCCTCCCTCCCTCTCTCCCCCTCTCTCCCCTCTCCCTCTCTCTCTCCCCCTCCCTCTCTCTCTCTCTCTCTCTCTCCCCCTCCCTCCCTCCCTCTCTCAAACTTCTCTAATCTCTCTCTCTCTCTCTCTCTCTCTCTCTCTCGTTATATAACATTAAACTGCTTTCTGTTACGCTTTCAACTTAAGCTGAGCAATAAAAACAATTTTACGTGCAATCTCTAATATAATAAACATCCATTACGGAAACAAAAATATCGTCAAGTTTTAACATATTAATGAGTTTCTGGGTTTTTTAAATGATGTACAATTTTGTTCCACTCGGGTCACTTCTAGGGAGTCCATTCCCATGGCGGAAAAAGATAAATCTCAAATCGGAATCAAGAACTCTGGATTTTAGCTAAAACTTTATATATCAAATCACATCAAAATGAACGACAAACGGAAAGTAGGGAGAGAGATAGATTTCAATCTCATTAGAAATAAAAATTTAAAACAAATTAACACTCTAGAGAGATTAGATAGAGAAGGTGAACTGAACAGTTACCTGGAAACTTCATCCCACAGAAGACCTTTAGAACTCGTATCGCGAAACCCAACGTCCATTTCGGACCTTATTTTAAGAAGAGCCAGAGTCTCCTGTCTCGGCCATCGATTTCCACCAAATCCCCGGTCGCCTTCATCTCCTCTTGCTTTCTCTTCGTCGCCGGAAACTACTCCGACTTCACCTATTTGTAAAGCTCCGATCAACGGAACTGCCTCGCTGCCGCTCCCACCGGCGCCAGAACTGGCGGAAGTTGACGTCGTGGCTGCTACATAAGCACTGGAGTCCTCCCCCAGCATTAGACTCTCTTCTATGTCCCTGTCTTAACGATGTATCAATTACAGCGAGCAATATAAGGGATAAAATAAATTATGAGCAAAAGAGAGAACCAAAGGTAAATTCAGTCTCGAGGGTTCTATGAGAATGACTGGCAATGCACCATGGTGAATTTATTTATTAATTTATTTCTGGGGACATGGACATGATTGTCAAATCATGATTCTCAACAATTTTAAATATATTATGCTAAAATTATGTTTTATTACCTAAATACATTATTCCTAAAATACATTAAATATCCTACTATGTATTTTTTTTAAAAAAATATTCTACTATGTATATACTATATATATATATATTGTTTCTTTTTTTTTTCAAATGTTACAAAACGACGTGTAATTTTTAAAACATTATTGTGGACAGGAAACTAAGTGTGTTTTTTTACCAAAACATGAATATTTTTAGATTTGATCATTTGATGCTCTAAACAATAAAAAAAATTGAATGTCAAAATACACTTTTTTTTAAAATTTGGATACTCAAACATAATTGTCTCAATATTTTTTATTAATATTAATTTCTCATTTTCTAGTTTTAGCATTGTTTCTGTACAATGAAATTTTATGAAACAAACATTTTTTTTTAAATTTTTATATTTTTTCAAGGAATCCGTATGATAATGAAAAATGTTTGTTCTACAAATATTATTTAAATTTATCAAATTTGATTTTCATCATCTAAATTATATAAAATTAGAAATACCAAAATTAAGAATAAAAAATCACTTTTTTTCAGCGAATGCAAAAAAAAAAGTGAAATTAATTTTTGCAAAAAAAAAAATAGTTAAATTATTTTCTAGATAACTTTGTAAATGAAAATAAACATGTTTTTCCCATTCCAATCCATTTGTTTCCAAAAACATTACTAATAAAATTTTATATATTTTTTATATTTTGCAAAAAAAAAAATATCTGGAAAACCCGTTATGACTTATTACGAGTTACGACTTTTGTATTCTAAATGTTCTTTTTAAATAAATAGAGAAAACAGAAAAAAAAAGCGTTCTGATTTCTTGAGTGATGGGTTTCTTTCTCTGTTTCTAATCTTTTTTTTTATTAAAATATTTTTTCATAAATATATATTCCAAATTTTTATTCAATTAAGAAATTTTCTAGGCACCTAAGATGCACGGAGTCTCTGGGATGGGTTATTACAACAGCCTGGATTAGTTTGCATTTTTTTTTTTTCATTTTAATTTATGATTTCTGCGATATTAATCCTGCGGGACAACAACAGCTGCACATGGATACGATGGCGATAAGTAACTTGCCTTACGTATGTCCAGCTAAAATTAGTTAAAAGCTGGCCTTGGTAGGCCATCATAAAATTTTTTTTTTTTCAAATACTGTAACACTTTTATAAATTATATCATCTATTTAACTGCTGTCCTTTGCCTAATGATTCTACTCACCTGCATATGGGCCTGCTTCTGCCATTACTGATGTTTGAACAACCTATACTAAAGGGATTTGGTACACTATATAAAAACAATAATAACTTTGGATATGTCAATTTTTGTGTTGGGTCAACTATAGTTTATTATATTTATGTTTTGGTATACTAAATATAAAATATTAGATTTTTACGAACTAAACTTTTCATAATTAAAAAAAAAAAACACTAGATTCTAAAATAATTAGGTTTTGTTGCATTAAAATTCATTACTCTTATTTTAACTTCCAAAACATGAAAAAAAAGAAAATAAAATAAAGTTTTATTAATTGGGGTACTAATGATGAAAAGGAAGAAACTACATAACCCAATTGAATGGGCATGTGTGGGATTTGAACCTATGTCCATGTCATGCAAGTATAAAAATCACAACATACCAATCGGTTACATATAATTTTTTTAATAAAAAAAAACTAATCGAAATATTTATATATACATACAAATTAAATTTGTGTATATATACATATATATAAATATATGCAGATATATAAACATATATATAATTGACCAACATATATATACCTATATATACACACATACTACAAAAAAGACAAAATCAAAAATGTCAAAATCCAATTTCTAATTTCGTCGCAATGTTCAAATAGTGACTTCAATTAGAAACAGAAAGAATTCATTTATAAAATATTCATTTCTAAATTTTAGAAATAGATAAAGCTATGTCATTTCTAAAATGTGCGATGAATATTTTCCAATGCTAATTTTAGTGACAAGAATGGGATCTCGAATTATGTCACTAAATTAGTGACAGAATAAAATTGAAATGCAATATTCATTTCTAAATTAGCGAGGGAATAAATAGAAACGCAAGATTCATTTCTAATTAGCGAGGGAATTTTGTCACTAATATATGTCCTATTTTGTGTAGTTTTTGTATGTTATATATAATATTCAAATACATACAAAAACCATATAACCTAAATTCAAATAAGCACATACATATATCATTTATCAAATGACATTTACATAACATCCACTACAGAGTTACACGCCAGATAACAAGCATAAAAATTCATCAATTATAATACACATTCAAAACTTAATACAAAAAACAATAACACAAAAACCAAATTTTCACAACAAAAACTTTCATCACAAAATATTAATAACATAACATTACAAATAACTACGAGTCTTTGTAAAGATGAGTATTTTTCTCCAAAGATCTGGACAGTTCCTCTTCATATTAATGAAAAATAGATGATGCCCCTGCCTATTTGCACGGTATTTTCTTAATCTTCAAAATCTTCTATTGCGTTTTCTCATCTTTTTCATTATTTTCTCATCACTTTTCATTCTTTCAGTCTCACTTTTTTTCATTCCTTCAATTTTTTTTATCTCTTCATTCTTTTGTTGCATCTCTTCATTTTTTGTTGGATCTCTTCATTCTTTTGTTCCATCTCTTCATTTTTTGTTTGATCACTTTATTCTTTTGTTGCATCTCCTCAATTTTCCTTTGCAATGTATCATGAATTTACTAAATCTCTTCACGCAACCTCTCATCAAATAGATTATTATAATTGGAAAATGATGATGAATAACTCCAAATACAACATTGATAAAATGTAAATTCATGGGTACCAAAATCATACACTTGCTATTTTTTTTGGCTCCACTCAAATAGTATGAAGGTAAATATGTGCAACATCAATCTTTGGCACATCTATAGGAAGATTCGTCAATTGTGAAGCAATGGTAACCATATTTTCCATAATGCATCATTACTATATTCAAATAAAATATATACTAGCACATGAAAATATCATCAACCTAATAAAAAATAACCTAAAAATGAAGTAGGTCATTATATTTACTGAGTTCATATATAATAACTCATCAATAATGGTAAAAAAAATACTTGAGTTTGCATATTTATTATAGTGAATGCCAAAAAATAAATTTTTTATGCTATTTTCTTTCATTAATTCCAATATACATATGACACTATTAATACAAATTGATAAACTCATTTTAATATTATTTGACCGCTTATTCACAAATGATCCATCCTTCTTGTGTATTCGCTTGAATATCTTAAATGGTATTGGTGGACATCCCAACTTAGCCTCTTAAAAATAAATAAGAGTTACTATTAAGGTACATGATACATTATCACACACATATTATCATTTGTTTTTAAAAAATTTAAATAATAATAAAATATAAAGATAATAATACCAAATCTATTGAATATTGGTAGATTACCTTTGGAACATACAATATGTTTTGAAGGTCTTAATCTTTCAACTGCTTTCTCTGATCGATAATTATGTGAGGTCATCTGGGACATTGCCTTATACTTTCACTATTCTAGTATTCCCACTACTTAATCCAAATATTAAATGGGACACTATTAGGTTTTGCATCTTTATCATACTTTTTTCTTCATTTGTCAAACTTATCATTGTATCTCATACTTGCCATATATTTTTATGTATCCTTCATCGAGACCATCAAAGTATTATTCCATTTGTACTTTTTCTGCAAAAACCAAATACAAAAATAATATATTGTAATGCATTTATTTTAAAAGTAAATCATATTAGACCAAATTGAAAAACAAGTGCAAGCATAAAAATTATACTTGAAATTTTTCCCAATAAAATTGTTTCATAGTTGGGAGTACTTTTCACTTTATACCCTCAATAACTAGTTTCTCCTAAAATATCTTCTTGATTGTATGAGAAGTAAAAAGAATAAATTTGCAAGTAATTTAACATCAGCACATACATATACATATAAACAAAATACATCAATTATTCTATAACTAAGTAGCAAAATCATTTATATTTATAATCCAAAACTTCGTAACAAATATTATTTTAATTCTAAATCATACTTTGTTATTAATTGAAATTATCATATTTTAAAATTTATAATTTACTTATAATTTCATTCATATTTTATATTAAATTTTTTTCAAACAATAATAAAAAATGATAATGCATGCATGTAGTACATTTAAGAAAACTATGTACTATTTATTATCAATTATGGGCTGAATAAAGATTTTCTCATAACTTGGCATACAAATTATTGATTGTGATTTTCACCACGTAATGACATTCATCAAAGGGTATCATGAAGGAGAGTTTATGAAATATGACTTATTGCTGAAGAAGAATTTGAGAGTACAAATAGAAAAAAAACATTACATAGAGAAACTTGACTGGACCTAGCAAAGGATGTTAAATATAGTATTTCTTAGAAAGCAAATCAAGTGGGTAGTTTTAGTTTTGATGAATAAAATAAACTTATTGCACTCATTGATTTATACACAAAATAATAAGTCTTCATATTCAAGATTTTATTTCCAAAAAAAAATAGTCCACCTTGATACTCAATCTTAGGCATGGTTATCCTTTTTTGTGATGTTGCACTTTATTCTTCATTTTGAATTATTGATATCGAATTTAAAAGATAGAGAGAAATTCATTTCTCAACAATAAGTAATATTTTAACGCATGTGAGTTTTTTGGACACTCCATTTACCGATTTTTTTGGGTTATTTAGTATGTATTTATTAATACGTTCTCACATATTTGAGCTTTAAATATAAAGATTTCACTAAGTATTTGTTTTAAAGGAATTTTATAAATATTAATTAGATCATACATATTTTGGATGAAATTGGTGGATTTTATAGTGCAATGACTTGGAGGGGAGAAAAGAAATTGATAGTCATGATATTTTCTATGTCATGACTCATTTACACTTTCCACAAGCCTATAGAGTAGTTGTAGTATCATTTCTTGATCCTAATTCTACAAAATAAATCATCACAATTTTTATACACCACAACTCTACCACCAAGTTGTCATCATTTTTTTCACTATACAATGTTATCTTTATGGTTATGACATTAGCTTAGAGTTGTGGCCACAATATCTCCAACATATCACAAATGTCATTACTTTATTCTTCACAACATGGCATCCAAGTATCCTACTAGTAAACAAAGTCATAGTAGTTTTTCAGTACCATGATTTATTTGATACATAACCAAATCATCAAGTAAATTTAGTCATGACTATATATTTTCACTATACCTTTGTGATTCAAAAAATATTACTCTAGTTGCAACATTTCTAGCTATCATGACTTTGTGCTATAGATAAAAAATACCAATGCTATAACAATTCCCAGTACCATAGCTTTGTGTTCTATAGGCAAATGCATAAGTCATGATTATTCCTAGCATCATCACTTTGTGTTTTTGAGAGAAATTTTCTTAGTCATGACATTTTCAGTACTTCGACATCACATTCTAGAGGGGAGTTACTTAAGTTTTGATATTCATTATTGCTATGACTTTTATACTTTAAAAAAGATTCAACAAGATAATAAACTCACAAACTCAAGCTAGCATGATGACTTATAGCTTAAAGAATCACATAGAACCATAAAGTATAAAGTAATGCTTAGAAGATTTCAAAAAATAAAGATAGGAATTTTGGATTTTGAGCCAAGCACACACGAAACCTAAGCAATGTGACTTCCAACCCAAAATTAGGGGTAAATTCAAGGTGAACATGAGCACTATATATTTAGGATTGGGTTTTGAGACTTAGATCCTCATTAAGGCTATCATTAGGAACCCTTGATTCTACGAGATATCACTCAAAATATCTCATTGAACTTTTCCTCAATGTTAGGATAAATTGGGATCTTGGGTTGGTTTTTATATACTTATATTTTGATGATATAATATTATAATATTTATGTCTATGGTAATGTTATGGTTTATATCTTGATGAAAATTGATGCTATTTAGAACCTAAATTTAATTATTTCATAATATCATAGGTTTATGTGTGTAAGACATGATATATAATGATGAGTATATCATTTGACACAGTCACATAGTATAATAAGAAGGAAGTTATAACCCTAATAATCTTAATACGTGAAATAAACTTATGTATAAAAATCTGAGATTGAGATAAGTTTAATTATTACAAGTATGATAGTTATGAAGCCAAAAATAAAATGTTTTTATGACTAATTCATTGTGCATATTTTAGAAGAATTAATATTCGAGTTGCGTGAGGGATAAGTATATTATCTAACCTAGGTGTTTCACCATAGTGTGTAAGCCATGTGTTAGTTGTGATGAATGGTGATAGGAATGTCATAAAATATATATAAGTGGAGAGATCGCGTATGGTGGTGATAACTTTGTGATTTATTTTCTCTTGTATGCTTTCTATAGAAAAGCTTTTTGAGAAGATATATGTTAATTATAGTGAGTAGGGAATTATGAATTCAAAATTACAAACATATTTATTGTCATATTATTTTGCATCATTGAGACATTAGATACTGGAAAACAGATATGCATATTTGAAGCATTCATTAATAGTAGTTGATGAAATACACATGACATGTTATATTGCCAATAAATCATGAGGGTATTCTCTAATCTAATTATCTGTTCTATAAATGAACATAATATTTACCAAATACTAAAGAAACATCATCATATATAGGAAAGTTAGTCATTCATAGAGTCTAAATATCTTCCTAAAAACTAAAGTCTATCTACTCAATTCATATTATAGTTAGTTCACTATTGGTTAGTCAAATTACTTATAGTCTCCGTGGGATCAATATCTGGACTTAGTTATCTTTTACTACTTGTATAACCTATATACTTATAAAACTCCATTAAACGAAAGGCAATCACCCCATGAGATTTTAAGATCGTGTCACAAATGATATATTTTGACATCATAACGAAGTCATAAGAACTTTTTCCCAACTTATTCTACTAGTAGTTACTCATGAATGAGCAGAATTGAAGGAGTAGATACAAATGAATCATATTAATAAAGAGACAGATAATGTGAAGAACAATAACTTTATAGATAGTCCACACTTTCTCCACCCTAATGCCATTTTTTTGTAGTGGTTAAGAAAGGACAAGCTAAATAAAAAATACAATAAATTTGTCAATTATTTTAGAAAATTGGATATCAATATACCATTTGTAGAAATGATATATTATATGTCATATTATGTATAGTTTATGAAATTCATAATGAGCAAAAAGAATAAATTGGAGATACATGGAATGTTGAGTTAGACTGAGAAGTTCTAAGCAATAATCCAACAAAAACTCTCAAAAGAACATAAAGATCTAGAAAGTTTAATCATTTCATACATTATTAGGGAGCACACATTCCAAAAGACCTTATATGACTTGGGAGCAAGTATTAACTTGATGCCGTTGTATTTAGCATTATTACTAAATCTAGGTGGGATCACTCCAATTTCTCTTTCTCTATAAATAACTGATAGATAAATCAAATTTCTAAAGTGAATCATAAAAGATGTGCTAGTCAAAGTTAGGAAGTTTATCTTGCTTACTAACTTTTTGATGTTGGAAATTGAAGAAAATGTATATGCATTATTAATTTTGGGAAGAGCCTTTTTGAAGATTAAACAACCATTGATAGACTTACAAAAAGAGAAATCATACATCATGTGGATGAAGAACAAGTAAAGTTCAACCTTTATAAAAACTAACAAATTCTAGATGATGATGAGGAAAATTACTAGAGAATAAATAACCTCATCCACATATTCAAAAGTCAGAATGTAGATTTTAGAATGGAAATTTTTTCGGATGGTAGTTGGCCTGAAAAAACACAAGAAAATTTAAATTTAGCCAAAGTCCTAAAACATGAAGCAGTCACAAAATACCTTGAAAAAGATATAAGTTATGATATTGGCATATTTTTTGAAGTCGTGATAGAAGAAGAAGATAAGTTAAACTATCATGATGTTGTGATAGATATTATTGATGCCATAACATTCCCATGTGAAGATAATTGAGAAACCAACCTAAATGAGGAAGAGGTTGAGGTTTTCATACTGAAAGAAGTCCCAACATTAAAAAAAGTCATGATTACTAAGATTGGATAAATAAAGGAATAAGCCATGATACAAAATGGAGTCACGAAATTGGTAGATTAGAAGATGAAAGAAGATGTTATGATTTTTTCAAAGTCATGGCACAATCACAACAAAGAGCACAATATGATGTAATGATATTTTTCAAAGTAATGACTATGGATTAAAAAGTCATGACATTTTATATATCCATGGCACAATTATTACATACCACACAAAATGATTCAATGGCATTTAATAATCTACAATATACAAACAAATACATCTAGAAAGAAAGAAGAGGATTGAGGATTGGACTGTGAAAGAAATATTTTGAAGTTATGTTGAGCTA
Source organism: Sapria himalayana (assembly GCA_029783825.1). NCBI lineage: Eukaryota > Viridiplantae > Streptophyta > Magnoliopsida > Malpighiales > Rafflesiaceae > Sapria > Sapria himalayana. Next base: position 2,687,941 of record JAREIK010001156.1, read on the forward strand.
GGAGATAAGGAGATGGATATGATCTTCCATATTGCATCATCCATCGAAGATATGGAGAATGTGAGATAGAAGTAGTCAAATATTATACCAAGTAGATAACTTGGATGGCTAAAGTGGATAATGGAGAAATTAGTTTGAAAAATTAATCTAGCTAAAGATGTTAAAAATTAGTCTAGCTAAAATTATACCAAGAAGCCAAATATTATACCAAGTAGGCAACTCATTCATTTGTTTCTCACATTTATGAATTAAATAAAATTATATACATCCACTAATTCATATAAATAAAATATATTGATTCGTGACCTATTATACATGAAAATAAATCATGACATTCAAACTCAGTTATAACATCAGTTTATAAGTCGATAATATTACCAACACTTTTTCCATACAGAACATCCAAGAGAGAGAGAGAGAGAGTCTTTTCTTGAGGATTAGTAATTCTCAAGTTTCTTAGTTTGTTCAGCACTCAAATTACTAAGTTTTTATGGTTATTTTAGCCTTTTCAAAATATATTTATATGAGAAAGGTGCTTTAAAGATACCTATTTAACAAAATTATATTTTTGATGGATTTTGAAGAAAAGTAATGAAATCAGCTATATATTAGGTATAAATAGTGAGCTTGATAGAAAATATAAATGGAGGGGAAATGAGCAAGAAGAAGTCATGATATTTCTAATATCATGATATTTTATAGACTAGCACATCATACAAAGTAGTCACGTTGAGTCTTTCTTGGCCATGACTCTACAAATTAGTCAAAACATTCATTATATGACATGATTCTACCACCTGATTGCATCATCTTTCTACTATACAATATAATTTTAGTAGCCATGATATTATTTTAGAATCATGGTTATATTTTCCCTAAACATAAGTTTTGGCTATGACATTATTTTCACATCATTGTAGCCATGGGCTAAATTTAAACATGAAGTTATGACATTTTAGTATTGTAACATATTCAGTAAAAAACCAAAATCTTGAAACACAAGTTGATTTTATATCATGATATTAATTAACATTTCCATATTATACTTTAGAAATTAATTTCTCAAGTATCAACATTTTTTGATATCATGATATTATACTTTAGAGAAATTTCTTGAGTGGCGATATTTTTTGACATCGTCACATAATACTCTAAAGAGAAATTTTCTGAGTCATGATAATTTTCAATGTTGCAATATTATCCTTACACATACATATGATGTTATGATATAAATCAATGTAATGACTTCAACCAAGTATCATGACATTGAATTAATTAAAATGTTATAATAAATGAGGAGATCCAAAGATATAAAAGCCTGATTTAAGATTTTTTTCAAAAAAATTGGGGAAAGACTTCAAAAAATCTAGCAAACTAGCTAGGGCACAAATGTCACCTCCAATTAGGAAGACAATCTCAAGCCGAATGTGAAACAAAGTGGATTGGGAATTAGATTTGAAACCTAGATCCTAATGCTGGCTATCCTTGGGAATGCCCAATTTGGAGAGATGATTTTCATATCTTCTCATTCAAATTTTTTTCCAATGTTAGACTAATTAAGAACCTGGGGTTAGTTTATATAATTTTATATGTTGTATGTGATTTTGTAATGAAAACATGTGGTATTTTTATGTATTAAATTTTGATGGATATAAGTGTTTATTAGAAAATCAATTTAGTATTTCACCATCCAATGGATCGATGTGTATTGGTTGTAGTGAATGGTGATAGGCAAGAAATAAGATACATGTACAAGGTGGGTGGATTGTCACGTAGTGAAAGACTTACAACTTTCTTTCTCATGTGATGTGGCCATGTGTAAAAGCCCTAAGTTATGTAAGTTTAATTGGCATGAGTATTGTATTTATGAAGTCAAAAGTACAAATACTAGTATGACCATACTTATATCTACCTTCTAGAAGGAATAGCCCAAGGGTGATGTGAGGATTATATGAAATGTCTTACCTAGGTTTTCATTAATTCTTAGTAGTCATGTATTGGTTATGGCAGATGGTGATAGCCCTATGATCATTTTACTATTATATGACTTCTATGGGTAGAATTACTAGGGTGATACATACATACATACATATATACATACACACACACACACACACACACACACACACACACACACATATATATATATTAATACAAGTATGATGCTAACAAACCAAAAGTACAAATCTAATTATAACCATATCATTATATGTATTTTATGACAATTGAGATTGGGAGAATAGAAATACATAGTTGAAGCAATTATCAAGGATAGCTAGCATATTATCTAAAAGGCATATGATTGTGGGGGTAGCCAACGGATAAGTAGATGTGGAGCTTTGGGATATATGACATGTATATTAAAGGCACAACCATGAGAAAACCATTAATGGTAGTGATAGCATATAGAACATACGCTCTTGAATGCTAACAACATGTGACAAATCCTACATTCTCCTACCATTCATACAACAAACTAGTATGATATTATCATAACACAAGAGAAAACTTCATCAAACAAAAAAAAAGTAAATCATCCTTATTATCTAAGTATATATCTTAGGCATATATCTATCTTAGGCATATATTGTCCTTTGAACTTAGAGGTTGTATTGAAAAGATGCAAGGAAATGAACTTCGTGCTAAATTAGGAAAAGTGTTATTATTTTTTCAGATTGGACATAAATCTACTCAATACTCCCATAATATGTGAAATATCAAGACTAGTGTGTACAATTACATAAATGAAGCTCTCAACTATATAATCATACATAATGAAGGTCATTTCTTCCTTCACTAGCTAAGTAGTAGAGTAATGCTCGAATGTTAGCTTCATGCTAGTCATCACAGGAGTCCTCACTAGCTTGTAATCATATATATTATATCTCTAAAATATGTCTTCGACATGCATTTGTTATCCGACACATAATGTCTTTTTTTCCAATCTCTCCATATATCCATGCCATGTATAACGTTTGTTTCCTCAAGATCAGTTATGTCAAACTTCTCCAAAAGCAACCTTTTGACTAAAATAAAGATATCCAAGTTATTTTCCATTGATAGTATATCATCTACATACAAAGTTATCATGATAAGTTTCTTTCTAATTTTTTAGTATATGCATCATAATCAGCCTCAAATTCACTAAATCCTAGCTAAAAGACAAATGAAACAAACTTTTTATTCCATATCTAACACTATTTTAACCCCATTAAAAAGATTTCTTCAGCTTGCACACCAATTTTTCAATGCCTTTTATCTTGAACCCAGTTAGCTGCTCCATAAAAATTTCTTATTCTAGATTACTAAAAAAAATTCAATCTTCACATATAGCTACTCATCTTTTAAGCCATATCTTGCTATTAGAACTAACACCACCTAGATCAAGATCATCTTCGCTACTAGTGAGAAGATATTATCATAAGCCCACTTGAAAATTCCCATTGGAAACTAATTAGGTCTTGTATTTCTTTATCTTTGCATCAACCTTTAGTTTCCATGTGTAAACCCACTTACATCCTATTACCTTCTTATCTAAGAGAAACTTCTCAAAATTTTAGGTTTCATTCTTTTTCAGGGGCCATAGTCTTTCCTTCATAGTTTACTCCCACTACATTGATTCTTTGAAGGCTCTAGCCTTCAACATAGAAGTAGGCTTATCTACCATAATATATTGAGCATTATATGTACTACCAACATATCTCATGAGTAAGCCTTCTTAATGTAGTCACTACCTCAACCAACTTTTCATCAAAAATGTTAATGTTTGACTATGGTAGCTCTTCCTCAAATTGTTCACTCAAGTCAACAACTACCTCTACATTGATTTGCAATGATAGAGATTCATGTCATGACTTTGACTAAGTCACTACTTCATGTCTCCATGTCATGATGTTGAAATGAATTATGACTCCACATTTCCATGTCATGACTAGGATTTGTTGTTCTCCACAGACTCGTTATTTTCCAAGGTTATATCTATATATTCCTCATGAATCAAAATCTTAAAACAATATTTTTTTCACCAAGTTCACCCTTACACTCCCCAAAAACATCTATGTTATATAATATTATTCTTATCTCTGAGTTTCAAAGCTTGTAACCCCTAACACCTTCTTTATAGCCTATGAATGTGTACTTTTATAATTTAAAATCAATCTTGTCCCTTCTTTTATTTTCCACATGGACATGTGTATCATATCCAAATACTCTCAAGTGGCCTATATTTGGCTTCCTTCTATATAATACCTCAAATGGTTTCCGATCCTTTGCTATATATGTAAAAGTGTGGTTCTTTAGGTAGCATATTATAGAAACTACTTCATCCTAGAACTTTGGCTCCAAACTTTCCCAACTCCTCATTACCTTCTCCATCAATGTCATATTCAACCTCTCATCCACTCCATTCTATTCTGGTATGATCTTGATCATGTCCTGCATATAAATTCTATGCTCATCATAGAATTGATAAATAAGAACATATTTGGATTCATTATCCATGTGTAGAACCTTTATTTCCTTGTTGAATTAGTTCTCCATGAGTACTTTGAACTCTTTAAACTTTTTGAAAGTCATGTATCAAAGCTGAAAACTAAATGCCAGGTTCATCTATAATACCAAATATAAGGACTAATACAAGATGTAAGCTTTGATATCAATGTTAGGAATTAGCAGTGCTAACAAATGCTCTAAATCCATGCATGATTAGAACAATGAAAAGTTATCAATGTGAAGAGCAATCATATTGCCACAAGTTCTTGTCGTCAGTTTGTTAGAACTTTTTTGGATTCTTATCAATGTCAAGTTCTTTTCCTCAATGCAATTTATGTCAGAATTCTTATGAGATGTAAAAGGGAGAACAAGTACAACTACCACACACATACATCTTCACTCATAAGAGGAGTGGAAGATAGAGAGAACATGGCGGATCACACTTAGAATAATCTAGATTTTATTCCTTTTATGTATGTTCTTTTTTTATTCACTTTTTTATATTGCTCATTTACTAATCACTTAAATACAAAGCATGAATACAAGTAAATGATATTATGACAACACATTTAGTATCAGAACAATAAAAAAGACAACTGCCTTGTGTCTTGGTAGCAAATGGTGTAGCAACATGTTTCACATCATGAGACTATTTCATTCAAGACAATATGTTTTATATTACTAGACCATTTTAGTCATGATAATATATTTTATGTCATGACATCAACTTGCGTATGGTCTAGTAAATAAGGCTGTGACATTTACAATTTAAGCAAAAGGTTAGTACAGTTGCTTTGTAGAAGACTAGTGTTGTGGCCTCAACATGTTGCAGAGCCTATTCTTCAGCTTATGACTTTTTTCTCCATAGGAGCTATCTTCCAAGAATTTAAATGATATATGAGCCAATCCTAATATTTTCTCACTTGGTAAATACTTCATGAATCTTATCTCACATATGCACAACCTAAACTTCTCAATGCCCATTGACTCTGTCAAGTAGTTTGCATAGTTCACCTTTGTATCAACTTTCTCTAAATGGTGAGGTTCTTCTCAAGTTGTTTTCTTATAAAATGGTGTTAGAAATCAATGTACTTTTTTCATGCATGAAATCCAAGATTCTTGGTTAAGTGAATAGAACTTTAACTATCATAGTTGAGCCTTAGGTTTTTCTACTCAAAACCAAACTTTGTACACAATCAACCAGTCCAAACAACTTAATTGCTAGCATAGGTAAGTGCCATGTACACTTCCTCAATTGATGACAAAGTTACAATAGGTTGTGTCTTACTCAACTAGCTTACCAATCCACCACTAAAGCTGAATATAAATCTACTCATGGATTTTTTAGTATCTATATTTTTATCCCAATCAGCATGCAAAATACTACTAACATCAAAGTTATTTTCATTTTCATTTCCATTAAACTACAAAATCAAATCATAATTCACGTAAAGATACCTTAGCACCCTTATAATTACTTTCTAGTGCTCCTTTTCTAGGTTGGTCATAATATGCTAATAACTCCAACTGCATATGAAATATTAAATCTTGTACACACCATGAAATACTTTAGATTGTTGGTTGCACTAGCATATAGTACAAGGTCATTTCATTCATTGCATCTCATGTACTAAATGATTTTTAGTTAGACATGTTAAACTTTTAAAGTATGCCTTTATTATATTTTTTCTACCTAAAAAATAATAGTGTGTTTTTCTATCATTTGCAATTTTCATGCCCAAGTTACTCCTATCTTCTCTAAGATTAGTCATGTCAAACTTCATTGCAAACCATCCCTTCATAGTAAAGATTATTTTGTATTTCTAAGTAGAAGGATATCATCCACATATAGAGTAAGAATCACAAAATCAATGCCTAACTTTTATTATGTATATATAGTGATCCGCCTTACTTCTTCTAAAAATCAACTAAAAATATTAAAATCAAATATTTGGTACCACATCCTTGGAGATTTCTTCAAACTATAAAAGGACTTTTCTAGCTTACATATCAAGTCTTCCTCTCTTTTACCTTGAATCTTTCTGGATGCCACATGAAAATATTTCTTCCAAGTCACCATGAAGAAAAGTTATTTTCATATCGAGCTACTCCACCACAAAATTATACTAAGCTACTATAGTTAGAATCACCGGAATAGATATTATCTTAGCTACTAGGGAGACGACATCATCATAGTTTATCCCATATTTCTAAGAATACCTCATGGTCACCAAGCATGCCATGTACTTCTTAAGATTACCATTAGTATTGATCTTTCACTTGAATACCCAATCTCACTCTATTACTTTTCATCCCTTGGGCAACTCCACAAGCTTATTAGTGTTACTATCATCAAAAGATTGCATCTCTTATTCCATGTCTCTTACTCATTACTTTTATTCCCTAAAGCCTATGACCTCCTCCATAAAGTTCAGACCATCACTTGTGACAATAAGTGCATGAAATGAACTATTTACATACCTCATTGGTAGGTTTCTTACTCTTGAAGACCACCTCAATTGTAGTGTGGACTCCATCACTTTCTCATCAGACTCTTCATATACTAATGAATTAGTACTTTCCATCTATTTTTCAAGATTCGAAGTCATGACTTCATAGTTTGTTATATGACATTACTGAGTTGCTATGACATAACTCCATGTTGTAACCTTATTTCTTCATGTAGTAGTATTGTGATTTTGTTATAATATCAAAACTTATTAATTTTGGCATGACCAAAAGCTCATTGGGTGATTACTTTACTCAAATAGAGATCAACTAGTATATAGGTCATATAAGTAGTAAAGTGGACTTATGTCTAGATGTTGATCGACCAATAAAAAAATAACTATAAATTGAGTAGAGAAGATAAATTTGGGTTCGAATTTATACTCAGACTCTAGGATTAGTCTACTTCTTATTGTATGATGAGTTTTCTATGCTATCAAGGTGATATAATACTTGATTATTGAATGAAGAGTATAATGATGTTAATAATACTTTTTGCTTCCTTGGCATACAAGATAGTTGTCAACCTCAGAATACTGCTACCAAGGATGGTCACATTGTAGTTATACCTTTGGTATTTTAACACAAACACCATATCTACTTTGTTTAGTATTTATTCATACTTTTACTTCTTTTAGGTAATACATCAACTACCTTTATTGATTTCTTTGAGTATATATTTCTATTCTGATCTTAGTTATCATAAAAGATGCAAGATAATATGCTATTGATTTTATTTGAACTTTTGGATTTGTAAGCACTATACTTTCATCAATTGACATACACCTCCATATTAATTTCACATATAAAAGTCATATAAAAGAAAATAATTATAGAGTTGTCACTACCTTATGATACACATCTCCTTGCATGTGTCATGTGACTTATTTGTTACCATCAAAAATAGCAAACACACGACTCATATATCATGATAAAACCTCTAGGCTAAAAGTTCTACATAACCCCCACATCATTTGAAAGTTATTTCTTCTAAGTTATGTAGAATGAAGTGGGCATAAATTTTGTTTTAATTTTTGACTTCAAGAGCATAATACTCACATCAATTAAACGTATATAATTTGTGGTTTCCACATATACATTTATTTCATGGGATAAGAATAAAAGAGATATTATTTCTTATGTATACAACCTCATAAGTATGTCCTATGACTTACATGTTACCATCCTCCATGAATAACATGCGCAAATCTATAGTAGTGTGAAATCCTATATCTTTATTCTAATTAATATTTATATCAATCAAAATTAAAAAAATAATATTTTTACAACAAAATATTATACAACCACAAATATTATATACATATATAAACTATTCCTAGATCACTACTTAGCTAATTGAGGAAAAATTCACAATAGAGATTTGGTACTTCATCTCATCAAATTGAGGGTTCCCAATGATAGTTGGCATGATGATCGAGGTCTCAAACCTAGTTCCCAAACATTCATTGGGTGCATTTGTCTTGCTTCTATTCCAAATCATAGGTTGGAAATTGTCTTGTTAGGGTTATTGTGTTCTTAGCAAGTTTTGTATGGAAATCGGGTGTTTGAAAATAAAAAAGATAAAATCTATTTGCTAGAGAGAGTATTAACCAAAATAGTGTGCAATGCCAGCAACGAGGATGGTAGAATTTAAATAAAATCAAATATTATCGTCCACAATGATGGAATTTTAATTAATTCAAACGTCATCATCCACAATGGTGGCATTTGGATGAATTAAATTTGCACACTGTAGCTTTTCTTTCCTCATTTTCTTCTTAGTATTGTCCTAAAGGCAACAAAAGGGATACTAAGAGTTACAGACCTCTTTTTTTTATTCTCTTAAAGATTATCCAAAATGATACCATGTTAGCTAGGCATTTGAAGAGATTCTTGAAAAAAAGTGTTTACTTTTCAGATAGTTTTCTACTTAATTCATTATGCAATTCATTATAGTAAGTTGAGCTACTATGCCTTTTTGTAGATGGAGCCCTTACAATGATATAGTACTTAGCTTCCATTCTTTTAATTCAAGAGAACAACTTAGTTAAAACATATCCTTTGAACTTTTTGCAAATAAAGACATGGAAATAGCTAGGCATTTGAATTAATTAAAATGCCACCATTGTGGATGACGGCATTTAAATTAATTAAAATGCCACCATAATTCTATGTGGAAGGAATGAAACTATCCACTACAAAAAATTAACACTTTTTGTAGTATCATTATCATACAATTTCATAGATAAAACAAAAAATCATGAAGAGTGGGAGTGGGGTCAGGTCTCATAAGGACAAAGAAAAAATATATTTCTCCATCTTTTAGCTTAATGCATGTGCTATACACAGCAAGAGGACCAAATCATAGATAATGTGAATAGCTACATTTATATATCCATACATATTCATTTACTAAATTTGATTTCTATTCTTACAAGGACAATTATGACCCAGTTGTTTGCACAACCCACATGTGATCGGGGGTTTCCTCTCCCTAACATACATCTCATTATGCAACTAGGTTGATATAGGATGTTCACTTCCCACGTGTTACATTGAATAAAGTGGTACAATCATTGGACCACCATAAATAGGTAACTAATCTTCATTGAATATTAGATGAAAAATGCTTGCCCATGTGTTATAGTAAGACTGAGTAGTGTAGTAGCCTTCTACAAAAAAATGAAAATCAACATAGTGATTCTGACATGCTGTTATAATATGGCTACATGGGAACCCATATATCAGTGTCTTTCCAAATGTACATTTTTTTTCAATTATGTTGAGGCAATGAGTTCAACATCTCCTTGACTTGACATGAAATAAGCCTTGTACGTGGTTGTAAAGCACAATTTCCATTAACCTATTATTAACAACATAAGCTTAGATTCGCATATCAACATATGGAGTGAACTACTCAGCAGATGTCAATCTATTAGCACCTAGTTCCCTTCTTGCAACAAAGTAACTGTTGAGATGGAAGGTCAATTAAACTAATGCAGTTACTGGTAGGCTACAAGCTACTTTTAGGATGCTATTAAAATTTAAACACCTCTAAAATGTTGTTTTCATTAATCCATATATTTGACCTTTGTCATGTGAAAGAGACCATAACTAGAGTGTGATAGCCTCTAGCCATTATAGTGCTTCAGAATTAATTCTCACGATTATATTCATATGTTTATCTAATTTGAGTTCTGTACTCACTAAAGCTGCTTTCAATACCAAATTCTTCAAAATATTATCTTTGAACCTGGTCATGAAATTGCTTGCAATATTTTACAAGAAAATCTTGTGATAGGCAGATGGTGTAGCCCAACCAAGATGAGGATCAGACATTGCATGATACCTAGATGTCGGTTAGATATAATACAAATTCCCATCAGTTGAGTCATTCTTATATATGCCATGAACCATCCCCAACTATCATTATTCTCACCTTCTGCAATTGAAAATTCCAAAGGAAATAAGTGATTATTTTTGTCACACCCCATAGCAATCAATAACATCCCTTTATACTTCTATTTAAATGTGTACCATCAAAACTCATTATGGGACGACAATGTTTGAACCTTCAATAGATAGCTTGAATGACCAGAACACGCATTGTAATATCTCAGTATTTGACATATTAATTTTATATGTTTACCAAATAACCATACATCTAGGATTTGCTTGCTCTATGGCCAAGAATAGATGTGAGAGCTCTATATATGACTAATATAAATCACAAAATAATCATCTAATTACTTTATACTTTCCATCTCTTGTAAATTAGATTTCAAATTAAAAACTTGGCCAATAATAAAATATCTGCTTGAAAAAATGATAGTATGCTCCACCTATGGAGTCTAAAAACTTGCAACAATATTATCTAGGTTTTCAATATGTTAAAATTGAGATGTTGTTGGTACGTGATAATTAATAGGGAATGACTCATCTAATGCCTTGTCATATAAGTGATTTGATACATTATAAGAGGGTTCTTGTGCTGGGACATATATCCCTTGTTCATTCTCCAAGACTTAGTTAAAAGTTTGAAAGGAGGATGCATGTCCATCAATGTCAACATCTTTATCATCTCCATCACATTCATCTTTAACATCTTCATCATATTCATCATTACCTTCTTCATCTACATTATCTTCATCATCTCCATTTGGTATAGTATCCAGTACTACACTAGTACTAAGCCACAACCTTAGTCAAATTATGTAACATTGTAATTCTTGTGAACAAATAAATCTACATGGCCACCCACAGATTGATTCATTTTGTCTTGACTCGAACAAATTCAATAAACAGTTCAATTTTCTCAATGGTTGTGTTAACCAGAATCAACATTTGGCGCACACCACTATCATCCTATATTGGAAAAGGTTGAAACATATTTCCACTTCTAAGTGGATACTTACAATTGAGTACTAATTTTAACCTTCGTTTGTCAATGTTTCCCCTTGACATTTGTTTTAGTCCTTAACATTTGTTTGTTATAGTAACATATCATGGGAATTATTGAAACAGACATATTATACCTTTATAAAATAGTCCCAAATGAATTAAATAATATGAGAGGTCATTAGCCTGATATCAAATCAACTTTATCATAAAGAAAATAATTAGAGTGCTCTCAATTTCAATCATGGTGTCATTTTTTCTTATTTTTGTTGTTCATATTTATATTTTTATATGTTTTTTTTTCTATCATTTAAGCACTTTCTTCATGTTCTAACTCCATAAATAATAATCATATTACAACCAATTTCTTAGAGTTTGAGATTTTAGAAAAATTTATCATTTAATATAGTATTTGAGTTTAGTTTATAACTAGATGCCTTGAATTCGATCCATTGATTTGCAAGTCATCTTAAGTGTGTCGGCTTTTTGGCCGATGGAGCAAATATAATGACATTGAGGAGCCATGAAATACTACATCCATTAATTTATCACTCAAAAAAATTCAACTTATGTATCACTTATTATAGCTAATCTTCTTTTCATGGCATGATGAGATAATAACAAACAAATAAGTCAACCTCATAAGGAATCTGAAAATGTCTACATTATAAAACCCATTAAGTTTTAAAAAAACCATAATAATGATAATATCACTATTGAGTATTTAATCAATTACTTCTTATCTTTTCTATTGATACCTTTTTTTTAAATTTTGGTCCTCAAAGAAGTGCATCTTATCTATAAGATTTGGTGTACTACTCCATAAAGCCAGTGACTATAAAAATTTTAGGACCATATCTCAATAGTGGTTGTGGCTATTTTATTTATTTTTTATTTCCTTTTACTTGTATTTTAATCTATTGATTTGAAAATATTCATGGTAAAAAATGTAAAATACATGGATTTGTACATTTTCATAAAAATTAATTGTTCAAGTATTGTAACATTTAGAATTTATTAAAATAATATTTAATTACTCTCATACCTAAAACACAATTATTTATTTTTATAAATTTTATTCAACTAAGTATTTTATTTATTTTTTGTTTGTTAAAATCAGCCACACTAGGAAATATAAATACAAAATGAGAAAAAAAAAGTAAAAAATCAAACATCACAAACATAACTAATCTTCATAAAGGAGAAAAGTTCATAACATAGAAACTAAAATAGAAATAAAAAAACAAATCATCTTCTAACATCATTAATTTCAACCACCATTGAAAGCAAACACATAAAAATAATTAAAATATGACATGTCGTTATTTGTTAGTTCCTTACTATTTCATTGTCTTTATTTACAAAGAGCTCAAAGGATATGTTTTAACTAAGTTGTTTTCTTGAAGTAAAAGAATGGAAGCTGAGGACTATATCATTGTAAGGACTTTATCTCCAATAAGACTTATTAGCCCAACTTACAATAATGAAGTACATAATGAATTAAGTGGAAAACTACTTGAAAAGTAAACATATTTTTTGAAGAATCTCTTCACATGCCTAGCTAACAAATGTGACATTTGGGTAATCATTAATAGATAAAAAAAGTCTCTAACTTTTAGAATCCCTTTTGTTGACTTTATGACCATGCTAAGAGGAAAATGAAAAGAAAATCCCTAGCATACAAATTTAATTCTATCAAATATCACCATTTTGGATGATGACACTTGAATTAATTAAAATGTCATCATTGTGGATGATGACATTTGAATTAATTCAAATATTATCATCCTCATTGTCAGCATTGCGCACTACTTTGGTCAATACTTTCTCCAGCAAACTGATTTCATCTTTTTTATTTTCAAACACCTATTTCCATAAAAAAATCATCTGTGGCATTGAAATCTAAATCTCAGCTCTCTTTGAAAATCTTTATGTCCACTTTATATCATCAGGGTGCCATTTAGTTCTGTGAATTTTCAAGTTGAGAGTCATAGCTTTAGGTTGGGGTCATGATTTTGGATATTTTTAAAATCACCTCTAGAACACAGTCATAGTGGTAAAAGAATATAAATATCAAAGATAAAATTTTCTAGAGCACAACATAGACTACAACAGAGGTTGTTTCTCTCTAGAGTACATGGTCATGACAGAAAGAATGTCATGATCATGAAAATTAATATCTAGAATACAATGTCATGGTAGCAAGAATAGCTATAATTGAAAAAGATCTTCTTTAGAATAAAAGGTCATGGTGGGAAAAGTTTTACATGACAAAAAATTACTTGGTATTATGTGATTTTATCTCTATAAAAAATATGTTGTGGTGCTAATAAATTTCTTGATTTCTTGTACTAGTTTGGTACTTAGTTGTCGTGGAGTAGAAATAATTTCACCGCTGAATTTTTGTTTTAGAACTAATATAATCATGACTCCAAGATAATGTTGTGCCTACGAAGAATATTTTTCACAATGAAAGATTGTAATAACTAGGTGATAGACTTGGGCTATACAAAGATTATCATGACTTATTTGTAGAGTTTTAGCCAAGCAAGGCTACCATAATTTTTTAAAAAGCATGTGCTAGTATAAACAAGTCATGACATTAAAAATACCATTAGTTTTCCTTGCTATTCAACTTTCCAATTTAGCTTTTCACCAATTCTATCAATTATACTCAATTTAGATTCAATTTCACTACAATTCATCAAATTTCCAAAAATCATAATTCAATGATATCCTCTTATTTGAGACTCGAATTTAGTACATTCATATCATGAAAAAAAAATAAAATAACCAAAAAAGTTAGTACTTTGAGTATCAAACAATATTAGTACACTGAAATAATTACTCATCCTCATGCAAGAGACTTGCTCTCTCTCTCTCTCTCTCTAAAAATTTATCTGGAACATCCAAGAATGAAAATATAATAACAAAAAAAGAGTAATAACACTATGTATCAACATAGAGAAGAAGGTTGATAGAGTGTTCTACATTTGGTATCCAAATCCTTTAGTATTAATTGTCCCCTACATGGCTCAAATTTGGGCACGAATGTGGAATATCTCTTTCCATCTTCTTTGTTGCTCAATTCCCATTCCATCATCTTTGAAATCATGTTGCATAATGCATCTTGTCTTATTTTTGTTTGATTTGAGTGAATCCTTAAAAAATCATGTGCAAAAATAAAATTTTTTCTAGTTCTTATATGACTTCTTTTAAGTTCTTTATTACTATTTCAATTTATACATCATGTTACCATATATCTCTTTCATCTCTTCCCTTCATAATTCTTTACCACTCATTCTAGATATATTCGTAAAGCTACCCAATGCCTTTATTGCTTTAGTCTTTTCTATCTTCACTATTTTCATTACCTCTTCCAAGAACATTATAACTCAAACCTCACACATCTCTTAAGCAAACACAAATAAACTTTCCATCTTACCGAAATACATATCTTATATGCATCATGTTTCTCTACCTTGACCTTGATTCTTCTTCCTTATTCTTTGTATATTTCTCTTACTTGTTATCTATTTTCTCAAATTCTACTACAAAGGATCTATACATCATCAATAGCTCATCATTTAATTGAATCTTCCTTTTGTTAACTTCCAACTTCATATTCTTTAGTAGAGTGATGATTTTTTTCTAAGTCTTTTTCTCATCTATCCATTAAAAATTCATATATGAGCAGCAATGTTTTCTCAATTTTTTCTCTAAATCTCTTTATTTTATCAATTTCAGCTCTGGGGAAGGTTGGTACTTCTTACCTCACATCTATTGATTCTTCTCTTTTGAAAACCAACTTTCTCTTCTTATCTCATTCAAAGCCTCTATCCACACCAACCAAAGTACTCAAGGAGAATATCCATGAGCATTATTCATTTCTTTCTTCAAAAGTTGGGACTCCTTTAACATGGTATAACATAGTAATAAAGGAGAGATAAATTATATGGTTTGAAAATTCCCCTCCATAGAAGTTAAGAATTAACTTATCCAAAACTTTTCCAACACAGATCATGTACCCTCTCACCAAAAAAAAACTTTTCCAACATAGCAAGATCACCCTATTTTGCCTGTTGGTAGAGAGGTGGATAGTCGGCTACAAAATAGAATTCAAATATAGGACCACACTAAACTCTCTTCTAATAATTCTCTCCTCACTAAGTGTGCATAGGTACTCTTTGAAGATACTATCCAACTTCCTTTACCATCTATCAATGTCATAGTGATAACCTTGTAATTTAGTTATATTTTTAGGATTTTGATGGTTGTACAATCTATAACTCCTTTCAATCCAAATATCTCATTTATGAAGTCTCTATGAAAACATATTTAAACTTCTCATATGTAGTATCTTTTTATCTTTCATGTCTCATGGTTGGAGTAGAACTTCCTCATAATTATCATGTTGCCTCTTTCGATGTGGGTGCAAAAACTATCTCAATTCATCATCTCAATCATTGTCTAGAAAGGTGAGATAAACTCTAAAAATCATCGTTCAACCATATAACCTTTATTTTCTTGGGTAAACATCATCAATCTTCTCCCCCCTTCTATCAAAAACATAAGTTTGGGCCCTAAGACTTTGGATGAAGTCTTGGTAGTGGTTGACTTCTATCACTTCTCTTAATTTGTGACTTTGTTCATCTTAATCTCTTCTTGCCCTAAGCTTTGAAATAAAAGTTTTTGTTTCATCCATTGTAGCTTTACATTTTAGCAATGGCCATTGTGAAGATTTTATCAATAATGGAAGAAAAAGAAAAAATTAGGAAAAAAATTAGTACTTATGGTATTTTATAGGGCTAAGATTTAGTCATGGTTGATAAAAAAATAGCTATGACTTTGTGCTTGGTCATGACTTTTTTGTAAAAGTATAGTTATAGCTAAGTTTGAATGTTAAGGCTTTTTTATCTAAATAAAAAGTCACCATTAGGTTTGAATGCAACAACTTTTGTTGGGGTATGCGCACCCGAGTGGAATGTACACACAAAACAATGATGAAATAAATTATTACACAACTAAATATTAGGTTCTCTCTCATGCAGCACTATGTTTTATATCTTTAGCTAGACAAATTTTATAATCTCCATTTCAATTGGTAACTTCAGTAGGCTATGTTGTGCCCCCCACATGATTTTTTTTCTCAGCATACCTTCAAACTTCTCCTTCAACATCGGGCCATCTACCAAGTTCATGCCTTCTAGGATATTCTTTGGTGGATGTAATGACTTTATTAATTATCATGGAAATATTCATCGTGATCATCTTCACTAATGCCATGAATTTTTATGAAGTTGAGGCATCGGTGTTTGTTCTCTGAAGTAGTTGTGTTGTGTCTATGAATAAGTTGTTGGTTCATCTTTTAGCTTATATTTTTCAAAGTCATTTTTTTATCTTGTCAGAACTTCTTATTTCATCAATCTCACTTGTTTAGTTGTGACTTTTTGTAAAAGTCATTACTTCCTTATGCACATTAACTTTGATCTCTTTTTTCTTCGGATATTCATTAATAATAATTTCTACTTTGTCTTTTACTCCCATTATATTGTACATCAATAATGGACTTTTCTCCTCTTGCAATTTTCTCCAATCATACAAGTTTCCTCAATGATTTCTCCATGTTCTTCACATGGAAATTTCTTTATCTTTGTCACTTCTTTTGTAACTTCAAATTAGTTTATTCCTGGTTCTTCTTTCGTATTGACTTTAAGAAATGGTGTGACTTCAAAATAATTTTTTTCATCAAGACTTATGCCAATTTTCTTCTTCCAAATTTTATTTTATTTCATTAGTGTCTCCATCTTCTCTAGACCAATAGTTATCTATGAAGTCCTTCCATCTAAAATCTACATCTTGTATATTGGTTGTGTATATGATACGATCTATTCTCTAGTAGTTGTCATCATCATCATCATCATCTATACTTTGCATACTTTTATATAGGGTGAATTTTTCTTGCTCTTCACCCACACAAAGTATAAATTTTTCATTTTCTACATTAATCAATGCATGTCTAGTTGCCATGAATGGTCATCCCAAGATCAATGCGACTTTTGAGTCTTCTTCTATATTCAACACAATAAAGTTAGAAGGGGAAATAAATTCTCTAATCTTTACTAGCACATCTTTGATAATCTTTCTAGAAAACTAGATCGATTAGTATACCATTTGTATTAAGAAAGAAGTTGAAGTTATCTCATCAAGATTTAACCTCCACACAATAGACATTAGCATCAAATTTACATTTATTCCCAAATCACAAAATGACTTATGAAAAGTTTGCTCCCTAATAACACATTGATTTGTAAAACTTCCAAGATCTTTGAGTTTTCTTAGAAGTTTACATTTAATGATTGCATTACACTCCTCGATCATTCTCACTATTCCATTCATCTTTGATTTCTTCTAGCTATTCATGATGTCTTTCATTAACTATATATATTGGGGAATCTAGAATAAGGCTTCAATGAAGGGGTATGCTGATTTATAGCATTTAAAGATATTGAAAAATCAATTGAACTACGCATCCATCTTTTTTTTATAAACCACTATGAAAAAGTAAGATTAGGTTAGAGTGTTTATTTACCATTTACATAATCATTTTTGGCATGGCATCCTTATGTTTGTTGTTTTTGGTCATACATCTCCTCCTATAATTCTACTTATTCATGCATGATAGTTGGTAGAGTAAGTTGGGCATTAGGATTTAGTAGTGCTGTGACTTTGAAACAAGTCACAACATTGGATGTTGTTGAATTTGGTAGCATGACTTTGGAAAATATTATGATATTATCATTCACATCTTTATCTTCTACATCAATAATCCCTTAGAATTTTCTTCTATTTTATACCTTTCTAATTATTATCCACTTTTGAGTATTTTTGATATGCACCTCTTTGGATTTTCCTTGATATCCCTTGGAAATCCATTGATATTTTTTCTATTTAATGTTAGTGCTAGTTGCCCATTTTGATCCTTAGTAGTCTTTATTATCACACCCTTGTGATCTAACATTGTTTCTAGCTATTTCTAAATTTTTCTTGTGTATCATTTATTTTCATTGTCTCCGTGAGTAGTACAAGAATGCTCCTTTTAAATAATTTTTTAGTCACTTCAGGTTATTATAGTTAGAATTTGAAGCTCCTGATATTTGGTATCCCATTGAGTTATTTCCTAAATTCTTCTGATATTATCTCATGTTTTGCAATATATTTTAATGAATTTCATATCATAAATTTTCATGATTTATTATGTTTGAATATTTGTCTGTAGGGGCATTATTAATGGGTATGAACATGTACCCTCTATTCTACATAATATTGGCTTCTTCAACTTGATAAATTTACTCAAAATTTTCTAGTTCTTACTATTTCAAAATGATGATTTCTCCAACACTCTCTTTTATCATGTTGTGCACCAAATTTTCTAAAAAAAGAGTCAAGCTTTTCCTCCATCACTATTTGTGGTTGCGACTTTGTTATCTTGTGGTTAGATATTATCCAAAAAACTTATTGGTGAGTAGATCTCATTAGAAAAGATCTATAAGTATATGGGTCATTTAATTAGGAAAGAAAACTTTTATCTAGATATATATCTCATATTGATTATATTAGCATTAAAGTTAACCAGCAGTGAGACAACATAATTTTAGTAAAGGAGATATTTTGGGATTTTGGAATAACTTTTAAAATCAAGAGTTTGTTCACTTAATTTATGTGATGCATATTCAAATAATTAGAATTATATTGGATTTGGATGCATAACAAATGTTTGCTTATTGTACAATAACTTTTTCCCCTAGTAGTATATAAGATGGTTATCATTATTGAGATCATCTCAATGATGGTATCCTCATAACTATTCCCTTGGTACTTTACTATCGAGATAATAAATCATCTCTACAATAGTCATTCATAAGCTCATTCTTTTAGACAACTCTCATCAACAACCCTTGATAGTTACTTTGCATGTATATTTTTATTCTTCAATCTTAGGTGTCATAAAGACCAAGAACTGACATGGTTTATAAGAATTCTTCTTTTTGGCTTCATAAATAATATACTCATACAATTAACATATATTTTTTTTCAAGTTTCACTTGTAGAATCATGAGTGAAAGTAACTCAAAGGGTTATCACTATCGTGTGATTCATATCCCATGGATTACATGTCATCATCTTCTAGGGTGATTATATGACTTTTACACAAAATGTGAAACTCTTAGAAAAACATTCTAGAAAATATCCACCTCAATTGAGAACTAGTTCTTCTAAGACATATATAATGGATTAACATTTAAAATCATTCATACTTTTTTCTTTGCAAGATTCATATTCACAATAATTAACATATTCAATTTTCAAGTTTTAAAATATAAGTTTGTCTCGTATATCATAATCAAAAGTGATATCTTCATTCTTACCATATGCACGAATGTGTCTCAAGATTTACTTATCACAATCCACAGTGACAACATGCTAAAATTCTATAATATTCAAATCCATAATTCAAGATCTATTTAAATTTTATCCATTAATTTCTATTTCACAATATAAATCAAACATATTTATTAATATCAAAACAATATATACATCACATAAGCAAAATTATACAAATTCTAGACCTTAATTTAGTCTGAAATTAGAAAATATCCCATGGATTACATGTCATCATCTTCTAGGGTGATTATATGATTTTTACACAAAATGTGAAACTCTTAGAAAAATATTATAGAAAATATTCACCTCAATTGAGAACTAGTTCTTCTAAGACATATATAACGGATTAGCATTTAAAATCATTCATACTTTTTGTTTTGCAAGATTCATATTCACAATAATTAACATATTCAATTTTCAAGTTTTAACATTAAAATTTGTCTCGTATATCATAATCAAAAGTGTTATCACTTCATTCTTACCATATGCACGAATGAGTCTCAAGATTTACTTATCACAATCCACAGTGACAATATGCTAAAACTCTATAATATTCTAATTCCTAATTCAAGATCTATTTAAATTTTGTCCATTAATTTCTATTTCACAATATAAATCAAACATATTTATTAATATCAAAACTATATATACATCACATAAGAAAAATTATACAAATTCTAGACCTTAATTTATTCTGATATTGGAAAAAGATTCATGAGATATAAGAGAATAAGTCTCATAAAACTCAAATTCCCAATAAAAGCCCTCACGAGAATATTGGACACAAGCCCTTATCCCATGATATTTTGATTGATTTTTTTTGAATCAACTATATGGGAGGATTTGAAAGTTGCACCCCCAACTCTAGGATTTAGCTTATGTCTTACATCACTTTCTTGTTTGTGGATCTTATAGGGATTAGAAAAATTCTCTCTAGGATTGTTTTTTGCACTTTGATCTTGTATTTGTGCATGAAGAAAAAGATTCTAAATTTTTATTCTCTTTCCTCTTTCATATTATGATATTTTTATAATTTATTTATGTAGAAAGTAATGGCTTTTGGAAAGATAGTTAGACTTTGATCTTCAGCTCTTGAATTCAAGGTCGCAACTCTAGAAATTAGTAGTGGATTTGGAATATATCTTAATTTTTTGTAATGCTAAATCACAACATTGGGAAGTATTCGTGACTTAGACTTATTATCTTTATAACATAAAGTTTTAATACTAAGAATAATCATAACTTTGGTATTGGTCTCTCTCATTCATCATATGGTCATGATATTATAATTACCATGATATTGGAAATAGTCTTTAATGTGCATCTTATGGTCATGGTATTAGGAATGGCTACAATACTAAGAATGGTCTTTGTTATGCATAATATGCACTGAGAATGGTCTTTTTATGCATAATATGGTCAAAACACTAAGAATGACTATTATATAAAAAATAGTCTCTCTTATACATGATATGGATATGGCATTGAGAATATGGACAATATGAAAAATAGTCTCTCTTGTTCATCCATTGGAAATGATGCTATGAATGACTACAATACTTGGAATGACCTTTCATGTGCATAATATGGTCATGGTTTTGGGAATAATAATGACTTTAGCATTGACCTTATACATATATCAAATAGCTATAGTTCTACAAAACACCATGGCACTAGCAATTAGACCAAAAAATAAAAGTCACACTTTTCCCTTCTCTTGAGGCCAATTATCATTGCCTTTGGGGAGTGGTCATACTCAAGTAAATGCTCTCTGTAATATTTTGTATCTAAAAATTATAGTGCTATATAATTGACATGCCTTTGGCCTAAGTAGTTTTAGTTTTGTAACTTTATATAACTCAAAAGTCATGACATTGTCAAAATATTATAGCTCTGATTTGAGAATATAATATCATGTTAATGATAAAGTCGCAATGTTAGTAATTGATCATGAATTTTAGAACTAGTATTGTACTTGGTTATTATGACATAAAATTAATATCAGAGTTATTTAATTATTATTTGATAAGTATGATTACGACTTAGTGATAATATCTTAATCACAAAGAATTAGTTGTAAAGTTGAATGATTATGCTAATGAGGTGGTAGATTCATGGCATACAAGGATTTTCATGACTAATTAAGTTTAGTTTTGGACAAGAATTGATACCAAAACTACTCAATGATCCATAAATTACCAAGTAGCCAAATACCTCCAAAAGCTTATCGATTTCATGACTATTCATAAAAATTCACCTGAACTTAAGAGTCAAAAAATTGATCAAATTATATTCCATTCTCATTCTTACACATCATCTAATAGTACCAAAGTATTCTAGAATATTTTGTAATTTGAATACCAAACAAATTCACATACTATAATTATTGCTCATCTCTGAGCAATATCTTCTCCTCAATAAAAATAAAATTCGATGTCATCTCAAAAAAAATGTATTCTCTACAACTATGTTTTAGTGTCATAGTATTTCAAAATAGTGAAGTAACTTCTAATAGATATATTCATAGTCATGAAAGGTAAATCATTCATGTAATGAATATAAGGTATTTATTATAGCAATGATGTGAAAAAAAAATTGGGTTACCTCTTAAGTAGTGAGACATTTAATATCTATAGATGAAAATCAATACATCTTTGCCTCTATCAGTAATCTTTGCAATCCATGAAAGATTTTTAGTGTACTATTTTACTTCCTTTTTTGTTTATTTCACTTATCTTACTTCAACTATTGTTCCTTCATCAGCCATTTATTTTTTGTATGGAACAACTTTGGTGAATGTTGTAGCTTGTTTTTCAATGCTAGATTTATCCTTTTCTTCCTATATCCCCAAACACATGGTATTAAGCATAGTCATAGCTTTGTCTTTTAGCTTTTCTTAGCCTATTTCTTTTTGTAACTCCAAAGTCATGTTATGCATAGTCATATCTTTGTCTTGTGTTTTTCTTGGTCAATTTTTTTTTGTATCCTCAAAGTTGTGGCATTGTACACAACCATAACTTAGTCTTTGAGCTTCTGATGGATAATTTAATTTTATAATAATAAAGTCATAATACTAAGAATGGTCATGGCTTTGTCATTGATTAGATATTCTGCAATTTCTATCTCAACCATGTCTTCCTCACTTATTTCTTACTTCCTTGACATTGCCTATGTTAGATTTCCTTGAGGTCGTGACTTCAAAGAATAACATGACCTTATAGTAGTCATCTTTCTTATTTTTCTCAATTTTACAACTTTGAAGTGGTTCTTCCACATCATCTTTCTTGTTGTCATTAATTTCATAGCTCCAAAGTTTTTCTTCCATACTATCCCCTTCATCATCATCTGTCTAGTAGTCTTCTATAGAATCTTTCCATCAAAAGTTTACTTTTTGATGTATTTCCATATATAAAAGATTATCTACTCTTCAATATTTTATCTCATTATCATCTAGACCCTATAATCCTTTGTAAATATTAAACTTTATTTTCTTCTCACTAACATAAATAGTGAATTCCTTTTTTTTTGATTAAATAAGGGCTTTTCTAGTAGCCAAAAATGGGCATCTCAAAATTAACGGTGCATAATTATCCTTTTCTATATCAAATACAACAAAATTTGATAAAAAAAAGATAACAGCCTCAACCAAATATCTTCAATAATCCTATTTGAGCACTTGATTACCTGATCAGGCATTTGGAGTGAGTGAGATGTTGGAGTGATTTTTTTGAGATTTTAACCTTTGTGCAATCGACAAGGATATCAAGTAGACAGACAATTGATCCCAAGTCGCATAATGTCTTCCAAAATGTGTGGCATCTAATGAAATAAAGTATACTTCTTTGTTATATTTATAGTCCCTTATATCTTCACGTCTTCTTACTACTCTTGATATCTTTCACAAACTTTATATAGTTTGATATTTGAGCTATAGCTTTGAAAAATGATGATGTTTGCTTCTAGTTTGTAAAATGTGTTGAGAAACTTCGTAAGTTTTCATCCAATTTTCCTTTCCAAAAATTTTGTGAAAATGGAATATTCATTGGAAACCTACTCTTAGCTATATTCTAATTTATTTCCTTATTTTCATAGCATGGTGTAACCTCGATTCATTCCTCTATTTGTTTATGTATATCATTCATAATCTCTTATATCTCCAACTTCCTCATTAGGATCCTTTGATATTTTTTTATTGTATTTGTACTACTAAACCATCATTATCAGACTCAGCTTCAACTCAAAATAGCTAGCTCCACTTGTTGTATTAGATCACTCAAATAAATATTCATCATCTTGCTTCTCCAACAATCTTCCAATGTGGGGTGGTGGCTGGCCTAATGGATTGCTTGCTCATCATCATATTGGGGCTCTCTATTACTATCACTTCCCTCCATATGCTTTTTGTCAGTACTTTGTTTTGAAATCACTTTCCTAATTCACTCATATTTTGGGTATATTAGGGTTGGCTCAGTCTTAGAGCTTCTGCTCATATAATATGACTAAGAAAAAAAAGAAATAAAAAGAAAAGAAATAAAAAGAAAAGAAATAACTAAGATACAAAACATAACAATCAACATTTCAAACAAGACAACAACACGAGCTATTAGATCCAAAAAAATTATCAAAAATAATATTATCTAAACTACTAAAAAATAATTATCCTTTTTCAAAGATAACTATGTTAATAAACATTAACTGACCAAACTAAATAATTACTAGTAATGATGACAAAACTTGTTGCAACTTTATTATCATATCCAATTTTATTGATTTGATAGTGTCCCAAAAACTCATTGATGATAGAATCTCATCAATAAAAATCCAAAAATATTTAGGTCATATAAGTATTAAACATGACTTTTATCCAAATATTGATCACATAAAGATTATATTAGTAGTTTAATCAATCAATAGATAGATAATATAATTCTAGTAAGTGAGATAATAAGGGATTTTGGTATGACTTTTAGATCTTATGGTTTGTCTATTTAGTATATGTGATGCATGTTTAAATAGTTTGAATTATATTAGACTTGAATATAGAATGAAGATTTTATTTGTTGTCCAATGATCCTTTGCCCTAACAACATACAAGATAGTTATCATAATTGAGTTCATCCTAATAATGGTCCCCTCATAGTTGTTCATTTGATACTTTATTACTGAGATAATAAATCATCTCTATTTAAGAGTCATTCACAAGTTCATAGCTTTTAGGTAATTCATCAACTACCCTAGACTATTGTTTCGTATATATATTCTTATTCTTCGGTCTCAAGTATCATAAAGACCAAAAATAGATGTGGTTTATAAGTATTTATATTTTTAGATTCGTAAGTATTTTACTTGTACAATTAACATATGTTTCTTTCAAATTTCACTAGTGGAAACCATACAAGTAAAAGCAACTCAAAGTACAATCACAACTTTGTGAGCCATAATACAATCGTACATGTTTCATAGATTAGCTATCAATATCCTTAATTGTGATAATGTAACTCTCACACAAGAGTTAAAATATTTAAAATAATTCTTTATAAAATATCCACATCAATTAAGGACTAGTTCTTTTAAGACATGTATAATGGATTGATATATAAAATTATTTATATTTTCAACTCTCCGAGTTCCATACTATCAATGATTAATATACCCTAATTTTGAGTTTTAACATATAGGTTTGTCTCTCTTATCATGGTTGGAAAGGCTATCACTTCCTTCCAACCATTTGCATGAAAGAGATTGGAGGTTTGCTTATTATTGCTCACTATGTCAATATGCACAACCCCAACAATAGTCAAATCTCTAATTCAAGTTCTATTAATTCACCACATCCATCAATTATTATTCCACAACATAAATCAAATATATTTATTAATATCAAAACAATTTATACATCACATAAGAATAATTATATAAATTCTAGACCTCAATTTGGTATGATATAAGGGAGAGATTTATGGGATACAAACAAATATGCCTTTTGAAACATTGAATTCAATGGAAGCCCTTATAAAAATCTTAGACATAAACCCTAATCTCATATTATTTTGATTAATTTTTTAAAATCTATACTAAAGATGCGGAGGGTTTGAGAGTTGCTCCCCTAACTCTAGGGAATGAACAGATTTTTCTTAAAATTGTTGGTTATACTTTGAATTTACCTTTATGATTTGAGAAGAAGTTTCTTAGATTTATCTTCTCTTTAATTATTTTTATACTTTAATATTTTTGTATTTATTTAAGTAGAAAATCATAACTTTTGGAAAAATATCATGACTTTGGCCCTTATCTCTTGAGCTCAAAGTTTATGACTCTAGAAAGTGGTCATGATTTTAGAATGTGTCGTAATCTTTCTAGTACTAATCATAGAACTATGAAGTATCTACAATTTAGGCTTATTATCTCTATAACACAACG
Organism: Sapria himalayana; assembly: GCA_029783825.1. NCBI lineage: Eukaryota > Viridiplantae > Streptophyta > Magnoliopsida > Malpighiales > Rafflesiaceae > Sapria > Sapria himalayana. The sequence goes on from JAREIK010001156.1 coordinate 2,714,203, forward strand.
TTATGGTAGTGGGAATAGTCATGGATTTGGCATTGGTTTTTCTAATTAATCATATGATCATGGTGCTATGAATGATTGTAGTACTAGGAAAGGCCTTTCATATGTATTATATGGTTGTGGCACTAAGAAATATAGTGACACTAGGAATGGTCTCTCTTATGTATAATATGGTTGTGGCACTAAAAGTGGTAACAACATAAAGAATAGTCTATCATGTGAATAATATGGTTGTAGTGCTGAGAATGATAATGACACAAAGAATAGTCTCTCTTATGTATCAATTGGTCATGACACAAAGAATGACTTTGGTGCTAGGAATGACCTCTCAAATGCATAATAAGACTATGACATTGGGAATGATTGTGGCTTTGGCCTTGACCTTTCTAATATATCATATGGTTGGGACACTACAAATAGTTGTGGCATTAGTAATAAGCCCAAACATAAAAGTCACGACTTTGCTTTCTCTTAAGGACAAGTGTTAATACATTAGGGAGTGGTCGTACATGGATAATTGTCATGGCTCTGGTTTGAATAGTTTTGAATTTATAAGTTTCTATAGCGCAAAAAGCCATGGCTTTGTGAAAATTTCATGGCTCTAACTTGAGAATATATAGTCTTGTTAGAGATAAAATCATGGTACAAAGAAGTGGTCATGACATATAGTACCAATAAGGTACTTGGTTGTTCAAGTTTTATAGTGGGGGTGTACTGGAGAAAATTCTTATCTGCTTGGTTCTCTAAGGGCCCAAGGGGATTAGGGGGTCCACGTAAGTGAGCCCTAATACCCCTTGGTTATCAAAAAAAATGAGGTACTTGTTTGATATTACATGAAATTAATGTCGCAACTATTTAATTATTATGAGATAAGTAAGGTCGTGACACCATGATAATATCATAGGCATAACATATATGTTGCATAGTTGAAGGATTGTGATAATGAGTTGATAGAGTCATGTTGTACAAAGATGGTCATGACTAATTAGGTAGAGTTTTTTGATAAAAATAGATATTGAAACTGCTCAATGATCCATAAATTACAATGTAGCCAATTACCTCCAAAAGCCTATTGATTGCATGACTATTCATCAAAATCAATCAAGACTCCTTGAAATTGATCCAATGATGTTTCATTCATATATTTACTAATCATCTAATAGTATAAAAATACTCTAGAATACTCAATAATTTGAATGTTGAACATTAGTCTATCCAACTCTAATACTCTACTTTGCTTCCTTGCACTTGCTCTTTTATTTGTAGTTTAGTAGTAGTTCTTGGCTAGCTCTTTAAATAAGAAATGAACCTCATCATGTGACTTTTTCATAATGAAGCCACTCGAGGCTACATCAACTATTCATCTCATCATGTAGTTCAGACCATTATAATATATTTGGGCTTAAAATTATAATTAAAATTCATGTTGTGGGCACCTCCTTGGTAGAAATTTGATTCAATCTCAAGTATCATACAATATCTCATGTTCCTCTTGTCTAAATTAATTTATCACTCCTCTTAGGCGAGATATAATTTGTACAATTTTGTCCCAACTTTATATAGATCTTTATATAAGCAATGGAACAAACTCATAGCCTTGTCTCTTAAAGAGAACAACAAAAGTCACAACTTTATTGCATAATGATTAACTCCAATTATCTGCCTAGTTTTGTACAACTCCAAGAAAGTTACGACATGTCTATTGTGATCTTCTAGAAATGATGAACCTTATTAATATTGTTGTATCATGGTTATGAGGCTAGGCTTCAACTCAAATTAGTTTACATGTATTGGTTGCATCTGAATCTTAGAGTAATTGTCCATCAATATTAACCTCCAATAATCTCTTGAGGTCTGGTAAGGAAAGAGCTATTGAAGAGCTTGTTATGTACCCCCTTAATTATTTTTATTACTATCATTATTATTTTTGCTCTCTCTCAACTCTCTATCTAAATATATTTCTTCTTGTTCTCTCAATTTCTTAGTCTAGAGGTATTAGCTCAGTCATAGATCTTTGGTTCATAAAGTATGGTGGCTACAAAAGGAAATAAACAAAACAAAACTCAAACCACAAATCAAACACTAAGAAGAAATAGTTATTCAACCAAATAGAAATATAACTTTTTTTTTCAAAGATAGTTATGTAAACTCAAGTTGACCAATCAAATTAAAATAATCTTGGTAAAATCACTAAAAACTTATTGACTTTGTTATGGTACAAAAATTTATCATTTGTAATATGACACAAAAAGTTCATTGGGTAATTAATATTATCCAATGGAGATTCATAAGTATATTGGTTATAAAAGTAGTAAAGTAGTTATAAGTCTATATATAGATCACATATGAATTATATGAGCAGTTTGATCAATTAATAGTGAATTAACTATTGCTCGAGTTAAGAAGATAAATTTAGGTCTCATATTTATACTTAAACTCTATGATTTATTTACTTCCTTATGTATGATAAGTTTTCTTTACCATTATAATAATATAATGCTTGATTATTAGATGAAGGGTAGGATGGCATGGATTTTCCCTTTTTTTTCATGGTATGCATAAATTTTCTAACCTCATGAGTGTTGCATGCCTTAGCTATCATTGTATGTCATAGCTAACATGCATAAATTTATATTATTGTGAACCCCTAAATCTATATTCTAATTTATATTTATATTTATCAATATTCAAAATATAATATTATACAATAAAATATTATACTATCACATTCATTATACATATATATATGAAATAACCCTGTATTTCAAATTTGCCTGATATTGGGGAAAATTTTGAGTGAAAGATTTGGTGCTTCTTCTCATCAAATCAAGGGTTCTCAATGATGATTAGCATAAGGATCTAGGTTTCAATTCTAGTTCTCAAGGATTGTCAAAATTAGGATCCAGATCACAAATCTAGTTCTCAATCAATGCTTATTTATATTCGGACTGAATTTTAAAGCTATTTAGAAGTTATAAATTATGCCCTCTTAGGATATTCATATTTTTGGCCTTGAAATCTGAATTTTCAGCTATTTTCAAAAAACTTTAAGACCCTCTATTATATCATCTGGGTCACATTGAATTTCTATGTAGATCTTTACATTGAGAGTCATGACTTTAGGTTGAGGTTTTGACTCTGGATATTCGTTGAACCACATATTAAGTATAAAGTTGTGGAGGAAAATGAATGTCATGATTGAGATAATTAATTACTCTTTGGAGCATAATATCATGGCAATGATAATAGTTGTGATGTTGGATGTTCCTCTCTAGAGCACATGGACTTGGGAACAATAATGTCATGACCAAAAATATATATTTTGGAAAACAAAGTCACGATGGAAAGAATGCCCATTACTGAGAAAGTTCTTCTCAAGAATAATTAGTTTTGGTAGGAGGTGTTTGTCATGATTATAAATCACTTGATGTTATGTGATTTTGATTCTATAATAAATGTGTTGTGGTAATGGAAAATGTCATGACTTCTTGTAATAGGTTTGACACTTGGTTATCATGACGTAGAAATAATATTATGGCTAAATTTGTATTTTAGAACCAATACATCCATGACTCTAAGATAATATCATATTCACAAAGAATGTATTGCATTTTAAAAAATTGTGATAACCAAGTGATCGAGTTGCAACATACAAAAATTATCATGACTTGTTTATAGAGCTGTAGCCAAGAAATGTTGCTATAACATCTCAATAGGCATGTTCTATTATAAACAAGTCATGACATTTTTCATTGTTGTTCTGCCATTCAATTAAGCTTTCCATCAAGTTTACCAAATAAGCTCAATTTAAATCTGATTTTATTATTATTCATCATATTCAACAAGAATTAAAAATTAGTGGAACCTTTCCATTTAAGGCCCAAATTTAATATAATCATATCATGAAAATAATGCAAAATAATCACAAAGTTAGTACTTTGAATGCCCAACAAGTAACTTTGAGAGTCGCTACATCTAGGGTTTATGTCATGAAGTTGAATTGAGCCATGATAACCATTCTTCATGTCACCCCTTTGAGAAGAGTCTTGACACCTAGGTTGCATGTCACAACATTATGTTGAGTCATGAAAAACTTTATATATGTCGCCCCTTTGAGAAGAGTCATGACATCAATGTTGCATGTCATGATATTGAGTTTTTCTATGAAAACCTTTCTTCATGTTAACCCTTTGAGAAAAATCGTGACATCCATGTTCCCTGGACTATTAGCAAACAAAAAATCCATCCAACATGTTATTTGGAGATATAGCCATTAGAATTTTTTTACTATTGTGCCCAAATCTCTGTTGTCACAACTTTGTTGAATCTTTTACCATATCTTCCTTCTCACACATTGCAATCACTATAGAAATAGAGTTTTAGCTCTAGTTTTTTGAGTCATAACACCATATGAGTCATGATGTTATTTGATCCTATCATGACCTCCAATAGTCTTTATCTTATGTTCTCTAGAATCTACATACTTGCTGTAAAATTTTTTCATCATAGTAGTGTCCTCCTTCTCTAAAATGAAAGATCAACTATCAAAACTAGAGATGATGATAGTCATCATCTTGTACAATGATTCAACCCTCATTCCACAAGAAATGACCCTTTTCTCCATAAGTCACCCTATATGAATTTTATCATAAGTAAAAATCAAGTCTACAACTATCATCACCCTAATTAAGATGAGGCTTCTATTGAAGCTTGGAACATACATTATTCCTAGAAGCTTCTTCATAGTCTTATCATGTATCCTCGTCTTCACATTCTCATAACATGCAGTGTGAATAGTAGATTCATTGCTCGTATACATCATTCCACTATCATGGGTTTCATGCTCACAAAACCATTCTTGATGTTGAGTCTTTGATATGAAGATCAATAATTAATGAACCATGTGTCATCATAAGTGCGAGAAATACATGTAGCTGTAAAGTGATTATCTCACCTAGACTTTACCTTCTTCATTGATCCATTTCTATAATTTCTAATCTTGGAAACATATTCTTGGTAGTCCCTTCAAATGAACACTCGAGCTTGTTGTATTGCCAGCACTTGACATTAGACTTTTCCATGTTCTTTTAGTTTCATCTAAACCATGATTTACTCGGTGAAAAAGGGGAACTATTGTCATTAGTTATGCCTCTCAAGCAACACTAGATTTGAGGATACTCTCATGTTCTATCTTATCATATTCTTGGTCAAAAGAGCTTCAATCACACCCTCATATTTTAGCTTCATCGAATTAATACTAGTTGCTGCAATTAGGTTGTCTTATGAATCTAGTAACGAACAAAGCATCATCATCACCCTATCATCATCACTGATTTATTTTGTTATAGATTGAAGCTAACTGATCATTATGTTGAACTCATGTTGGTGACTGGAGAAAAATGCTATATTTTTCATACATAGATTGAATAATGTTTTCCTCAATAATATCTACTTTACTAATGAGTTGCTCTGATAGACATTCTCCAATGTCAACCATAATACCTTTGTTATCTCTTCTCTAGTGATACTCATAAGTACAAAGTGATCCAAGCATAACTGAATCAAGCTTTTGGCACTTCAATCTAGCTTCTCCCATTCATCAATGGTAGTTAACTTAAGATTTGCGATAATAAACCATAAATGACATCTATCCACCTATAAGTGTTATATTTTTAACTTTCTGAGTTTGAAACCCTTGCATGCAATTTTTCTATGTTTAATCTCATTGAGCTTGCTATTTAAAAAGTATTCCCTAACAAATCTTGCAAACGAACCATCAAGGTAACCTTCACTCTAATACCAAATAGTAGGAATAGGAGCTTTAAACCAAATATCTAGTTCAACTCTGATGCCAGATTTAAGCACTGATACTAGTGTAGGCTCTGATATTAATGTCAAGAATCAATGATACTAACAAGCACACTGAATCCAAGCAGGATCAGAACCAAGAAAAGGGTTTGACACTAATGTGAAGAGCAATTGTATTTAACTCCAAGTTCTTGTTGTTGGTTTGGTAAATCTTCTTTAGCTTCGATCGTGTGCCATGGAATATAAATGCTCAAGGTAAATCTTTAACATTAATAACATTGGAATTATTAGGAACTATAGGAGAGAGAACAAACACAACCACCACACACATACAAATTCACATAGAAGATAAGGAGAGTAAGTGAAGAAAGAGAACATAGTGAATCACACTTTGAATAAACTCAATTTTATTCCTATTGTGTATGTTCCTTTTTTATTCACTCTTTTTTATATTACTTATTTACTAATCACTTAAATACTAATCATGAATACAAGAAATGACATCATGACAATACATTAAATGTTGTTGCAACTCCGTAGACAACTACCTAGTGTCTTAGTAACAAATAAAGTCACAACAATATTTTTCATGTCATGAGATTGTTTTAGTCATGACAATGTATTTCACATTACAAGAAAATTTTAGTCATGATAATATGTTTCATTTCATGACAACAGATATTTTTGCGACCTAAAGAACAAGGTCATGACTTTCACAAGTTAAGCAGAAGGTAGATATAGTTATGGTACAAAATAACAATGTCAATATCTCAATATGTTGTGACACCTATTCTTCATCTTGTGATTTCCTTCTCTACTTCAACTACCTTCCAAGATTATAAATAATGTATCATCCAATATTAACATTAAACATCTCATATTTCTTCTGGATAAAGTAGATTCACAAATATTTAAATAAATCATCAACAAATGACATATATTATACCTCTAATATTTCTTTGAATAGATCTCTATGAATTAGATGTAGCACTATTATTAATTTAGTGGTAGTAGATTTGAACTCCATCCTTTTTTAGTTTTCATATAGATAGTCCTCTCAAAACCTAAGAGCTTCTGCATAATTTGGTTGTCTTTCCTCTATCATATTTGAGAATATAAACATTAGACTTCTCTAACTAATGTGCCCAAGTCAATAATATCGCAACATTATTTTATGTATTGAGGCTAGAATAGGTTGCAACTCTATGTCTCCATGTCATGATATTGAACTTGATTACAACATCATATTTTGACATAGCTACTAAATACTAATCTTCATAGATTTCTTCTTAGAAACAAAAGACTCAACTTCAGATATGATTAATGATAATGCTTACTAGTAGTTTGTACAAATTTCTACACCATACTCGATAAGCAATTACTATTATTTCTCATGTTATTTTGTAAGACTTATCATTATAACTAAACTTTACATCCGCATCTATCATCCCACTTACAGAAATTAAATTTCTACTTAAGTGTGGAATATTCATGACTCTTAGAATAAATTTGAAAGTATCATCATGAATATTTTTCTTCACCTTCTCTTGGCTAACTATCTTAACCATTTAGCTATTTTTCATAATCACATTTTCATCATAATACTCATAATGACTGAACCAATTTTGATGAAGAGTCATATGATATTACATGTTTGTGTTGATGAACTAGGTATCCTCATCAATATGAATGACACGGAAAAATGTAGGTCTCCACCACTAGATAACTCCTTGACTATCAAACCAACCCTCTCCTAAGTTGTGACTTGTGATAGTGACATCACGACCTAAGTTGACACTCTTTCGAGTTTTCAATAATCCCTCTTGAAATGCTCAAGTCTACTACACTTCTAGCATTTAAACTTTAGCATATGCATACTCGTTGATCTTCCTATTGACTTGGACTTGATTCCAAACCATTTCATCCTTTGATATAGCAATCCTCCCTCACAAATAATACATCATTATAGTATTTCTTCATACTCTTCCTCGTGTTATTTAACAGTAAAGGTGTAATTATTATTTTATATGATAATCTTATTATATCTTTACCAATAGTGATAATTAGATTATCTCATTAATTAGGTAGTGAACAAAGGAGGGTAGTAGCCTTATCGACTTATCCTCATTATTAATCTCATAATCAATAAAATGTAATTTACTAATTAGAGTCATTACTGAAGAGGATGGTGATAGGTAATTCTCAAGATATGCATGAGTATATTATGACTTGTAAGATGGTGATAACCCTTATGAGTTGATTTTTCTTGTATGGTTTATACTAGTGAAACTTGAGGGAGTAGTACATTAATTTTATGCGTATGATACATATGAAACTGAAAGTATAAATATTTATATATCATACTAATCCTTGATCTTTATGATATATAAGGCCAATGATAAGAGTATGCACACAAAGTAATCATCAAGGATGATTAAAAAGTTGTCTAGAAGATATGAAATTATGAATGATTCTGATGCAAAGATAATATTTTATCTCAGTAGTGATGTACCAAGGGGATAGCTATGAGAAGACCACTATTACGATGAGCTCAATGGTGACAACTACTTCGTATGTCATTAGGACAAGAAGTCATTTCAAAATACCCTAATCTTCATTCTATTTCCAAACATAATATAAGTTGAACTAATTTAAATAGACATTGAATAGATTAAATGAATAAATCTATGGACCTAAGATTGGCTCATAATCTAAATATCTATTTAACTAAAAATGAATTATCTTAATGTTGAATGACCAACCTACTTATACAATTTTTATAGAATTGATATCTAATTGAAAGTCATATTTACTACTTGTAAGACTTATGTACTTATGGATCTCTATTAATGAGATATTCTCATTAATAAGTTTTTGAGACATTGTCTAACTAATAAAAATAGATGGCATAACAAAGTCACAATACTTACCAAGGAGTTCTTTAGATAGTTTGAGAGACTTGATGTAAGTATTCCTAATAAAATATTTTCCATCACAAATAAAATTACAAATATGTGCAAAAAATGAGTCAATTTAGGCAAGGTGAGCAAAAGATATGTAAGATGCTTAGGACATATTCAAAGATTTATTGAGAAGATGTCCACAACTTTGTTTTGAGCTCTGATTCAAAGTAAAAATTTTCAATTGATTTAACTATGTGACAAGATGCATGGTAGATATAGCTTTGGTAGGCTAAATAATGAATTAGTGATAAACAACTATTTAGCTCCAACCAAAAGATATATGGGAAGAAAACAAGCTAAAATATTAGATTTAATTCTAATTTTTTCCATTAAAGCAAAGATGGGTGTTTTTATAAACTAGTTCTCAATTCAAGGTGTGAAAGGATTAGAGGCGTCAAGTAGGCTAGGTGGCCTGGGCATGGCATGAGGCATGACCTGATTGAGTTGTGTCTAGCCCAGCATGACATTGTCTAGAATCATGCCTGAACTCGCATCAAGTTGGCCCGAGGCATGACTCATTTTGTACTAGGTTAGAGGCTCTCTTGCCTTATGCTAGGCTAAGCATGACCAACATGTCTGACCAATTAGCATGATTTCCCAACATGGTAACGGTGACCTAGGAGCGTGTCTTGGGAATGGCTCATATGTCATAAGTCACTATGTCCCATGAGCCATTAGAATTCAATTCAATGAGATTGTGCCTGACAGCGACATCAGTCACTATCTCTATCGGGTGTGTGCATCAACATTGCATTAAAAAAAATTATCTAAACAACCTAGCTATTGGAATTCATTATCATGGCTAGAAGTAGAAATCTGATGGTTGTCGAGTTTTAAAGCTATCTCCTTTTCTCTACTATGTGCTTTTCTCTAATATTTTTTTTCTCTCATTCTTAAATCTCAAAATACAATTTTGCTTTTTTTTGTACTTTAATTTTCTCTCTATGGGACTATAGTTGTGGCTCTATCTTTAGGAAGTTGAAAACTAGAATTGAATGATACCTTTAGTTGCAGTTACACTAATGCCTAATAGTACTAGAATTTGGGTATTTTTTTTTTAGTTATTTATAAATATTAGTTAATTATTTTTAAACATAAATAAAAAAAATTAACCAATAGATAACAGTGAATATATTGATAACCCTTTGGAATGTTCCAAAGCCAAAACCATGTTTTCCCTCATTGTCTCGACCCAAACTCAAATTCCTAAAAAACAAAAAAAAAAGAAAAACTTAAATTGTTTGGACTAACTTTAAGATAATAAAAATTTTAGGGGTGTCGATGAATATTCGACAAAATATATATATTGTCAAAAAATATATACATGTAGGACTATAGGTAGCATGGACCACTTAAAGATACATGCCAATTAATACATCAAAAATAATGATGCATTAGATCCAAAGAAAACCTAACTAAGCATGAGCGGTGGGATGTTTAAAGCTTGATCTAATTCAGCTTCTTTAACTCCATTCATATAACATAATGATTTAGGGAGGGAATGTATAGTCAACTAATTATGATCATAGCAATTAGATTTTTAGAGGATTATAAGGTAGTCAATATCATGCAAATCTACTTCCAACTTGCTTATTAGAAGATTCTTAGGTCCACATGTCAAAATGACAAGATTAAATATAATAAGTTAGAAAACTAATTAATTATTAATGAATTTAGGAAATATGGTGGAGTAGTATCCCTGATATTTGATATCTATACTAGTCATGATGATGTATCATTTTCATGGCTCACAACCACTATGTAGATTCTAGATAGAAATTTAATAAAAAAAATTTAGGATTTCCTAAAATTTTTCATCCTTGAAATGGTCATATCATATATGAGTGCATGACAAAGATATTTAATGAATATGATATTTAAAATAAGATATTTAGTATCATATTTAAAAATGCATTTAATAACAAAGTTGCTATTAGTATGTTTGTTAGGATCATTAAAGATGGGTCATTAGGTGAGATTTTTCGTATTAATTAAGATTTTTCACATTAGGAGCATTTGTCACATTATTAACCTAATAGTACAAGTAAGGATAAAGGTTATTTCTCTCACATTAGAAAAAATATGTAACTCACTAAAATATTTTAGGATGCTTAACAGATAATAGAAGTTTGGTAATCTCTATTCATCTACAAGTCTAAAAAAGAATTAATTCCAAATGAATGTGAGATACTATTGGAATTATACTTACCTGGTGTTAGAGTCATGTGTTGGATACAAAAATATGATATCTGACTATATCAGTAGTAAGTGTGATGAACTTATTACTAGAGGTGTCAAACGGGCCGGGCCGGCCCGGCCCGGCACGAGGCACGGCACGGTTCGGCCGTGCCTGGGCCGGCCCGGCACGATAAAAAAACGTGCCCGGGCCCGTGCCGGGCCCGTCCGCACGAACCACGTGCCGGGCCGTGCCCGGCACGACTCGTGCCTTGGCACGGCACGACTCGCGCCTTGGCACGGCACGTCGGCCCGCGTGCCTGAGTCGTGACTCGTGAGTCGCGACTCACGAGTCACGAGTCACGAGTCACGACTCACGGTCACGACTCACTGAGTCGTGACTCGTGACCCAACCGGGCCCCGCCCCCGGTAAAAAGACCGCGGGTCGGGTCCAAACAGACCCGCCCCGCCCCGCCCCGCCTGCCCTGCCTTGCCGTGCGCCCGTGCCCGAGCGGGCCGGCACGGCACGGCACGGCCTTGCCGTGCCCACGGGCCGTGCCGTGCCCGAATATTAAAAACCGTGCCGTGCCCGGCACGGCACGGCAGCACGGCTGGGCACGTGAAAAACGGGCCGTGCCGTGCTGGGCCGGCCCGTTTGACACCTCTACTTATTACTGATGATTTTGACTAGGATACAAGAATTGTATTTATGAAATTCCTAAAAAAATTGTATGACATGACGAATATGTATTCACTTGTGTTTACTCCCACCACTTGTATTGCACTTAGATTCATAAGCAATATTAGCAACATATTTAGCAAGTTTAAAGGTTACCCTACATATAGTTTCATGGTCATTGAGATGGAAACCAAGTATTTAAAATACTATTCTACCATTCTATCTTTTTATTATTTGAGTGCCTAAATAAATCCTAGGGTTAAGTTAGAAGAGGAAAAGAATATTTTAACATACATATCCACGTGCATGAACTAGGGCCACCAAATTGAAGAGATCATTTATGAAAAATTGACTAACTTATTTGGAGATGAATACTATATTTGGAGATGAAGACTTCTCTATTTAGTTAGCATGGGGAAAATGATTGGGTGATATATCAAATAGGAGCAAGTTATCTTAGTACTTAGATACTGATTGTTGCTCAATCCTATCACATAATGATAATAAATACTTTGATATTTTACTATAATGAAAATCATATGGATCCACATATCTCATATTGTCTATGATGGTATGAGATCTAGTGACTCTTCCAGTGTCTAGCATATTATTGGAGTCTACTTTTTCTATTACAGTTAATATCATTTCAGATAATAGATTGAGAACCTGGAGCATGACCAATGCCTCAACTCATACAGATATCTTTGAGGCATTTGCATACATGAAGGACTGGGAAGATTCAAGGTTGGTCATTCAGGATAGAGCAAGATCGAGAGCATAAAAGATACTGGCAGATGATGACTTGTGGGAGTTAGGATATTTAGGCCACCAATAGCAATATCATCAGATGAATACATGATGATGGTTTACATATAAACACTGATTGGTATTGTGATTGATTATTATTTGTTGATATTGTGTAATGTAATTATTTTATAATTATTATTTTAGTACGATACGATTCAATTTTAATACTTTGATTATGATTTATGATTACATCATTATTTTTTATTATTGTTAAAAGTTGTTTATCATTTTCATTTCATATATGTTTCTTGGATATTGGTTTGTTTTTATTTATGTTTTTAGGTTGCTGTTTTTTGGGGTGTGGAATTGTTCATCTCTTTCTCCTCTCTACGCAATTTTTATTGCCATGGTTTTCTACACAAAATCTATAAGAATATTCTATGGTTATAATCTGTAAACGCATGCACATTTTTCTGTATGGATGTAGCTAGTCGTGTTGAACAACTAGTGAACCACTTTATATTGTGTTTTTCTGCTAGTTTGTGTGTGTTATGATTTTATTCTGTCGTGGTTTTGTTGGATTGGATTGTGGATATATATCATTTGTTGTTTTTATTGTTCTCTCCTTATGAATTACAACTGTGGAAGCAAAATTACCCAACAAATATGATCTTCATAAAATGTATATTCATAAAAATCAATAGACAAATAAATGATATTAATTAATAAAAAAAATAAATTCTTAATAACATTAAGATCATAAGCATGAATACTTGCTTGACTATCATTGCTGAATTTAAGTTAGATTAGACTAATTATTTTTACATTGATTGGTCCGTGCACCCTTGACTAACATTTTGTTATTAAAATAAAACTTGTAGCAATAATTTAACACAGAAAATTATATTATTATTATTATTATTATATAAAATAAATTAGACAACAAATAACGTCTAAGTTAAAGGCACATGGGATTTAGATGATTATAATAGTGGAGAAAACCTCCTTTTATAAAAGAAAAACTAGAGATTCATAATGGATTTCTGATGTGAATAATGTGGACTTTGCCTGCCTACTTTTGACTAAACATTCTCCCAATTGAAGTTTGCCTTCACATGTTACTTACATTTCCACTAGGTCAATATAAAATTTACATCATATGAACTTATTTTTTTTTAATAGTTTTGTGAGTATATCAACTAGATTTTCTTCTATATGAATTTTTTATATATTCATACTTCTTTCTTCTACTTTTTCTCATACAAAGTAATATTATACTTTCATATATTTTATTTTTGAGTAAAATCTTAGATTCTTTACTGAGTATAGAGCATTATGACTTTATATAATAAAATAATCTTCTTTTATTTATGTCCAAAATTTTCAATAGTTTTATAATTAGTGCTGTATATGTAATTTTTTTTACTTAATAATTTGTTTTAATATTTTCATGTAAGTGTAGGAAAGGAAATATTAAAAGCCTGGGGATGCAGCAGTAGCATAATAACGGAGGTCTCGCTGACCGGTCAACGAGCCGAAATTTTTGGAGCAGAGCCTAGCCCATTCCATGATCCGACCCGCTTCGGTTAAATAAACCGGATGTTTATTTTTTCATATAAAACGATTTGTATTTATTTTTCGGGTGGCTGTTTTTTTGACCCGGTTGAACTGTTCATCATCCCTCTCCTCTCTCTCTACGCGATTTCACGACTGCTGCATGCTGCATATTGTAAGACGTTCTGTTTCTTATTTTTAATCTGTAACGCATAAGCATTTTCTGGTGGAGGTAGTTAGTCGTACTGAGCGACTAGCGAACCACGTTATTTCCTATGTTGAATTCTCATTTTTTGATTCTGTCGTGGATGTTGTTGGATTGGGATATATATATTGCTTATTTCTGTTGTTTTCTGTTTCTTAATCTCACTACCCGTGGAAGCGTAATTACCCAACAATTAGATTATCTTTTTACTAGCTTGTATAGCTACAATATATTCTACTTATCTCATAGAACTTGACATGATAGATTGTAGCTTTGAAACCCAACTTATAGCTTCTCCAACATGAGTAAACACATTATTAGTGGTGGACTTGTAGTTGTCCCCAAAGTGGCTTAAATTAGCATAGCCTCTAATAATGAGGTCTGAACCTCCATAACATTTTACAACATTTGAGATATACTTGAGATATCTCAAAATCTTATTTATAGTACTTTAATGTTTTTTACTAGGATTCATTGTTATCAAAATCTTATACAAGCTAGTAGCTTGTATAGCTACCAGCTCCCACTACTTATGCAACGTTTGGTCTTATATAAACAATAAAAAACATTAAACTACCAAAAGCTGATGCATATAATACTCTAGAGATTTTCATCCTATTTGATTTATTATTACGACTCATGTTTGTATATGGCTTGAAATTAATAGAAATATGGGTAAAAATTAGATTATAATCTTGCATATTGAAGTATCACAAGATTTTCTAGTTATAATTCTTTGTGTATACTAGATCATCCTATTATTTATATCTTGGTCAATTTGTGTTCACATGGTCTTATTTTTAAGTTTCAAATCCTTCATATCAAATTCTCTTGTCAAATAAGCTTTTAATACTCATACACGATCTTTATTGGGTCCTATAACCAACATATCATCTATATACAATAGCAAGATAATGAAATTATCATCCCCAAATCTTTTGTAATATCCACAAAAATCTAAATTAACTCTATTATATCCAAGATTCATGATGAAAGAACAAACATATTATACAAGTATTTCGATGCTTATTTTAAGGCAATATAGAGATTTTTTTAGTCTACAACTTAGCCTTTCGCTTCCTTTTTCTTCAAACCTTCTAGTTACAACACACACACACATCTTCTTTGGGTTCTCCATGATTAAATATAGATTTTATATTTAACTACTCTAATTTTAAATTATATATAGAATACATTACCAGGACTATCCGAACACAAACTATTATAAGCTGAACAATAGGAGAAAATATGGTATTAAAGTCAACCCCTTCTTTTTTTAGCATATTCTTTGACTACCAGTCATGCAAGATACTGCCCCACTTCATCATTGCTATTATGCTTGATCTTGTATACATATCTATTTCTAATGGTATTTCTTCCTTGTGATTGCAATATAAGTTCTCATGTCATAGTTATAAGGAGTACTTCAATTTCTTCATATATTGTTGTTATCCAAAGAGAAGCTTCTTGTCTTTTTCAAACCTCATTGAAAGTTGATGACTCTCAATCCTCTATTAGTTGATAGTATGTAATATTTATCTCCATAGCATACTCTAAGTATTATGTTAGTTCTTTCTTCTCCTAATTTGATCATCATACCTCAAATGACTCATACTTATCTAGTATTTGTTCATTATGCTCTAGTAATTCAAATTCTGCCTATTTGTTTCAAACAAAACTTATAATCTTTATATTATCTCATATTTCTCCTTGCAGCATCTCTTTTTTAAAGATAGCATCTTTGTTAATGATAAGCTTGTTAGTTATATCCTACAAGATATATCTTTTTACTCCATTAGCATATTCCAATAATATGCATTTTTTAGATATTGAATCTTATTTTTGTGTTTTTTTTGGTATTATACATTGTGTAATAGGACTTCCAAATGAGTGTAGCTAAAAATAGTTATCTGGCTTATCAATCATCATTTCCATTGATATCTTAAAGTCAATCAAAAATGATGGTGACCAATTGATCATAAAATAGATAGTCGTGACTACTTTTGCCCAAAATGACTAAGCAATCCCTGTAGTTTTTTAACGTGGCACTTGTTCATTCTAACAAAGTTATGTTCATCTGCTTTACTATGATATTTTATTGTGGAGTATATTCCACTATGTACTACCTATTGATACCTTCTTATTTCCAAGATATATCAAATTCGCCAATAGTATACACTTTCTCATTACTAGTACTAAGATACTTAATTTTCTTTTCATATTCAAGTTTTATGCATAAAAAAATGAAAACATGGCTACCTTCCTCTTGAGTGGATACACCCAACATCTTCTAGAGTAGTTATTAATAAAAGATATGAGGTATCTTGACATTCTTAGTCTTAGAATTGGTACTTCCCAAATATCAAAATGAATCATTTCTTTGATAGATTTATTTCTAACAATAGAAATACTAAATTTTAATCTATGTTATTTACTAGTGACATAATGCTCACAAGAGGGTAGTGAAACCTTTTTGAGCCCTAGAAGATGTTCTTAATCAGCAATAATTTTCAAACCTCATTCAAATATGTGACCAAATTTATGATGTCACATCATAATTATTTATTCTATCAAACTTGCTAAAACCATAGATACTTTTCCTTATTGTATTTTTCCTCAGCATATTTGTACCTATTTTTTCAACTTTCATCATTATAACTACTCATTTGGCTATTTTTATCGTACCATTTTGAACATGGTTTTGCACCCAACATTATCTAATAATCCTTAAGATAATTTTTTCTTTGGGCATTTCACATATTGTACCCCTTGGATGATTCATGTTGTATCATCATACATCTTAATCATGATAGTATCAATACTAATTATGGTCATCTTTCATGAACATAATTTTTCCAAAGATAAGTTCATATTGATAAAAATATTCTCTTTGATAAGTCATATGTCATGTTCTCGAGTTAGTCTATCAACTAGACAGAAACAAATCTTTTTGTACCCTCAATAATTCTTGTCTCATTGTATAAAATTTTACCATCACCTGGAGTTTTTGTCACTCAACAAATTAATTAATTTTCATATTCTTTTCTTATGATGTTTTTGTTACCCTCCTTTATAATGCCAATATTCACTTTTAACATACCCCTTGTTTTCCACGATGTTAGCACTTCACTTTCTTCTTACATAATAACTTTGCCATATTCTTATTTGACTCCTATTAGAGCCATGTTCTATTGATCTTCCTCTAGGGACAATCAAAATCTCAGTTTACTAAGAGAAAAATATATTTTCTTCCTTATTTTTACATCTACTTTCTTCCTTAAATATATTTGGCACAACTTTATTAAAGATTAAATTTTCTCTCACAACACCATTTATCATACTTATAATGAGATCATACGAAACTAGTATACTTTGGACTAGAAGTCAAGCATGTTCATTATCTTCTTTATTGTTATCCATATTTTATAGTTGAGAGGAGCATTTTTTAGAATATTGATATGTTCTATTATTGAAACGACTTTAGACATTTGAAGAATTTAGAACTTTTTTTTTTAAGAAAATGTTGTTGTAAAGTGACTTGAAGGACAAGAAAAGCATTCAAATTAAACAAAGGCCAAACATTAGACAGTTGAACTCATTGGTTTGGAATAATTTATGCAAACAAAGTGCAATGCTCCTCTCAACCCCACACCTAAACAAAGGCAGAAGAATTGCAGACAGAACAACGAGAAATGACAAAATGAGAAAAAAATTTCAAGACAACTCAGTGCTATGACAATGACAGTGATGCCTAAAAACTACATTTGATGAGAATTATTGAGCAAATGCGTGGTGGCTCAGAAAGATGGGCGGAATACAGCAACCTCCCACATTTCAATTTTCATGTCTTAGAGATGATGGCGAGTTCTCTCCAGAGCAAAATTTTGTAATGGGCATTGGTTGTAAAGATTCAATTCTGGTATCTCAGGTGCCTGCTCAATATCTGCGGGGGGCTGCCACAAAGTGATAGTGAGAAGAATACATGAACAAGACATAATACACAGACATACAACAGCAAAGACAAGGAAAAAGCAGTACGTGCCACAGCTGCAGGAGGTGCCAAAGTAAAAGATCGATCATCATAACCAAGCAGAAAAGCTTGCCTGCCCAAGCTCCACAAGATAGGTACCTAGGAAGCAAAGAAACCAAAAAAGGAATAAAATCATCACATTGGCTCGGAGATTGAAAAAGTAAATCAGGAGTTGAATACCGTGAGAATCGCTCTGTTAAACTCTGATCAGGACATTTTAAAGCACAATCATAAACCATCTCAGTTCTTTTTGCAACATCGTGCCAATCATAAAGCCTCCTTATCTGTCACCAGGCACACTAATTTCAACAAGGGGCGTGTGTGATATTGGAACTTCCACTGATGTTACGAGAAGGAAAAACTCACTCGTGCATGCATAGCATTGGGATCTATGCTTGGAAGAAGTGAAATTGCTCTCTTAATCGCTTGAACCATGTCAGTAGGATCTGGTTTGGACAACACAATCATGTCGTCTGGCAGAACCTAAATCAAGCGAAAGAATATATATTGTGGATACTTGTTGGTCTCACGACACATTTAACAAACCAGCAGCTGAAATTGTCTGATCCACCCAAAATAGGACTGAAAGACTGTAGAAATCAAACAAAAAACTTTGGGATATTACATGCCTCAGGGACCCCACCAACACATGTGCTCACTGTAAGTAACCCACAGCTAGCAGCCTCTAATATGGCTATGCAGAATGCTTCTGTTAATGAACTGCAACACAGGGGGGGGGGAGACAAATAGGTTACCATCGACACAAGACATGCACTTTATGAACAATGGGTTTTTTTTCCCACTCTAAAAAATAAATATGTTGTTCTAAAACAGAACGATCAAACAGGTGCATTTCGTCCACAAGATGTAAACTTAGAAAAAAAATGTAATAAATGAAGAGATATTAACCAGTTTTTACAAAAATAATTAAAATCTTTAAAACATTTCCAAGAATTTAACAGTAACTATTGAATCACATGGAGGCAGGCCAAGGTTTCATATCTAGCAAGATCTAACCAATCAGGGTGTTTCTACTCCATCAAAAACATCCTATTTATCCATTGACCGTACTTTAACTCCATCTACTCCACTCCTCTATCCATCACAAGCATCGTGGGCCCGGATGCCCCATTTTTTTTGCCATAGACAACCCTTTCAAAATTTTTTTAAAAAAAAGCTACCTTAGTAAAAAAAAGCAGATCTATTAATGGGTGCGCTTCAGTTTGTGTAGGATCAAATCAGGACGAACCATACTATATGCTTAAATATATTATTTACTATTTTTTACATTAAAAAAAAAAGATGAGTCATGAGATTCAAACTGACATCCAATATATTGAACCAATCAAGGAGATGCATGCACTACTGAACAAAGCACCAAGTAGTACAAATTATCTGCAGT
This sequence comes from Sapria himalayana, assembly GCA_029783825.1. Lineage (NCBI taxonomy): Eukaryota > Viridiplantae > Streptophyta > Magnoliopsida > Malpighiales > Rafflesiaceae > Sapria > Sapria himalayana. The sequence goes on from JAREIK010001156.1 coordinate 2,733,763, forward strand.
AAATATATATGGGCAGTCACTAGCAAATTTATCAATCAAATCAGTAACTTTTATGCAAATTGTTAAGAATTATTGATCTCTACATGAAACTAAGAGACAATCACTGATAGCAGCATTAGCCTCCTTGGATTTCTACATGAAACAAATCAAATGAGAAAGTTTCTTAGGAACACTTTTCACCTGCTGAGTATGGCCTTACCCATCATTAATTTTTCCCAAAAATTGCAACTTCTGAATCCTTTTTCACATATTTTGATTCGTTTTCCACTTGATACTGAAAATCCTTCAATTTTTGTGCTTTGCTGCTCATCTTTCAATATGGAACTTTCGAAAATGATTGGTGGTGATGTTTATTTTTTGGATATGATTTGGACATTAGCAATGCCAAATCAACATGGTCTAACCAAATTTTTCACAGTTCTGTCCAACCTTTTTCCAATAATTTTCTATTGGATGAATGGAACTAGAGTTCATTCAAGTTCGGCCTTAATAGAATTTTAGAATAAAGTAGATAGGAAGAATAAAAAGAAAAAAAAAAACTCTTATGATAATTTAACTTTCTTATAATTCTCATATATCTAGAGGAGTCAACTGAAAAACTAGTACTCAAGGACAAGTATACACTCTGATTAAGTAGTGGGTCTACTAGTACATATCCCAATATGTACCTTATCTAGGAAAGAAAAAAATATACCTGCCAAATATGCAACCTTAATGTCAAGCAAATATGTAAGACATCTCAAATATTTATAAAAAAACTCAATTTGCAAGAACGTCTTCAGTTAAGTACATTCAACTGATTATCTCTTATAATCATAATATCAACATAAATTACTAGCATCACAGATTATTACTCTAATCCACATTACTATAAATAAGAATAATCTAATGCATATCTCCAAAGGCCAAAAAATAGTGAGTGCTAAAGAATCTCATTAAACCCCTAAAAGATTGTTTCAGATTATATAGAATCATCTGCAGTCTACATTATTAGTAATGTGCTCTAGGCCAATAACGTAATTATTATTATTATATACTTTATTAAATAAAAGATATATTTTATTATCATTTAATACTGATTAATTCCATGAATAAATAAATTCTACTTATGATAATTGTAAAACCCTAAAGCAAAGAGTAATAATCTAAATAATCATAGTCGCTTATCATTGGTGGAATAATAATGAATTAAGAATAATGGTAAGTCTGACTAATAATTATATTTTATTAATTATAGATAAGTAATATTAAGTCAACTTATTGGTCCTTATTGAAAAAAAATATACTAGACGAACCCAATATAAAAATACAACATAAATAAAATATCACAAGCAGTTCTCATTTAATACTTTGTCCTTAAACCTAAATTAATAATAATCCCTACATAAAAAATATATATATGTTTTGAAAAATCCAAAGTCATCCACAATAAAGTGATAATACAGATTGTGACAATATTAACTATTGATTATGTTATGTTTAAAAATCATGTAATATGGATAGTTATAAAATCTTGTTTGATATTGCATATAAATTATAAACATAAAATGAATTTTAGGTTTACTATCAATGTTACGTTAATCTACAAAATCATATACTAAGAAAATATTAGAAATCAAGTACTAATTTAGATTCAAAGCAAACAAATTATTATTTTTTTTACCAAGTTAAATATGATTCATTTCTAATAAAATAATGTGATAATTTATTTTAATAAAATGACATTATTAAATAATATTTATTTAGTAAAATCATACAAAAGTTTGATTTAATAATTTATGAGTTTAGTAAAGAACATTTGTTTTTAAACCGTATGACAATTTATAAAATGCATGTTTTATGAAAATACATAAATGTGTTTATGAAACACATATAATGTGTGTTTTAAGTTTACCTTTGGCTATCAACTTTACCTTAAGCCAATCAACCCTCCCCCCAAGCACAATCTTCATCATGTATACCTATTTATATCCCACTATAAGTTTACTTAAAAGCTTAAAAATAAAATCTCATATATGATTAAAAGTGATTGCTCTCAATTCATTTAAGATTATTAGTCATCATCATGAATGAATAAATAATTCAGAAAAAATATCAAAGATCCTGTAGCTACTAACATGAGATAAAAAAATTAAAATATATTATACCAAAACAAGAGTATACGAGCACATGTGATAACAAGTATTAGATATAATACTTCTTTGATTTATTTATAAAGTAATTGAAAGGTTTAAGTCAATACTTTAAATTGGATTATCTCACACGATAGATAACTCGCTTGAGGATAATCATCGATGAATCATTTACATTCCTCCTCTTGGTGCATGAGACCAGGAAATATCTCACTAGTCTCCTCAAAACAAATTGTACTAGCAGTATTAAGTGCACGAGTTGGGTTAGCTATCATTCTGCAAGGAATAATAACTAGACAAAAACACAACCCTGACTACGATGTCTAAAGATACATTCTCTTAAAAAAATACTTAAAAAGGATTTATCCTCAAAAAATATCATATTCATACTTGTAATGATCTTTTTGACCTTGGGTGAGTAGTACAAGTACCATTTTTGACTACTGAAATACCTAAGAAATACACATTTGTTGGTACAAATAGTCAACTTCGCTCTACCAAGAAAAAAATCTTAAACAAAATAAGCACATAAAAAAATCTTAGATGAAAGAAAAAAATAAATTTCCTAGATACCAAAGATGAAATGAGATCTAACATGAAAGAACATAAGATGACATTCAACTTATTATGAAGTTAACAATTATTATAGTTTCTCCCCAATGACATCTAAAAATACTTTTATATAATAAAAATATCATAATCAACTCAATTAAATATTAAATTTTTATTTAAATTATTTGATTCATAGAAGTAGGAGTATTAGCACAAAATGTCAAGTGAATCGCCTTATGATCCTCAAAAAAAATTATTAAATTGAATAAAAATGTATTCCTAAGCATTTTACTTCTCAAAATTTTAATATCACAATAAACCTATATAGTGGAACCTCTCTAAATTAAATACGATCCGTAGCACAAAAAATTATTAATTAACAGAGGTTATTAATTTATAGAAGATTCACCTAAAAAAATCAAAAAATATATCAAAGATATTGCATGATTAATCCATGCAAGCCTCAATAAATTCAACGTCAATTTCCAAAGTTAAAAGTTATGCTTAAATTAATCAACTTAAATTTTAAAATACCAAAGATCATGACCATGTTTTTAAGAAAGTTTTCCAGGTGTGGAATATCAAAAGTTCCTCACTTGAATTATAAAGGCTAATGCATAAAACAATTGAGTTATAGTTTGTCTTTTTTTTTATTTCTTTTTTCTTCCAAAATGAAGCCTTCATCTTCTTTGAGTAATGATCAAAAACTTAAAATTTATCATCATAAAGCAACAAATCCATCCATCAAATAATCAGTTATTACAAATTGGGCAATGCAAGAATTCAAGCTTTCAAAAATCACAACACAATGAACCACCAGCAACATCCTTGCTAAGCGTCAACAATATGAAAGTATGGACTCAACTGAACTTACATCTAAGCGTTAAAGAGCTTTGAACCATCCTGAACTTGATGATGTTTTAGCAAATTGGGTTTTACAATGCCAAGCACGTCGAGTGGCATTATCAGGTGATTTAATCAAGGAAAAGGCTCGTCAATTTGCTAGACAACATGAACTTGAAGAGAGAACACCAGAATTTTTAAATGGATGGCTTGCAAAGTTCAATATTTGCCATGGATTCAAAGCTCAAAAATTATATGGAGAAAGTGGCTCTGCTGATTTAGATACAATTGACAGAAATATGCCAACAATAAAAGAAAAACTTTAAAACTATTCACTTCAAGACATATGCAACATGGATGAAACATGACTCTTTTATCGCATGGCCCCTGATCGAACAATTGCACGACTTCAAATTGAAGGTTCTAAGAAGGATACGTCTATCTTTTATCTTTGCTGTAAATGTAGATGGGTCTCACAAAATGGAACCTCTCATCATTGGTCATGCACAAAGTCCATGTGCTTTTAATAGAAAAGTAGAGAGCAATTGGATTTCTATTATCGCAGCAATACAAAAACATGGATGACTGGACTCATTTTCAGGGAATGACTACAAAAGATGAATCAACAAATGCAAGATATTAATAGAAAAGTCTTACTTTTGTTAGATAATGTTCCTTCACATGTTGTGAGGGATTTGCCTCTTACAAATGTTCAAGCTTTTCTTTTTCCAGCTAATACAACTTCTAAAATTCAACCAATGGATGCTGGAATAATAGCAGCATTCAAGAGACGATATAGGTATTTTCAACTCCAAGATGCAATTGATAGAGATGCACAACAAAAGACAGATATCTATAAGGTTGATCAATTGATAGCTATGAAATAGGCTAAGGCAGCATGGAATGACATTTCTAACAAGACAATAGCCAATTACTTTAAGCACACATGTCTCTTTAAAAGAGAAACTCGAAAAAAAAGTGGGTTCGAAAGAACAAGATATAGAAAATGGACTTAAGATTGCTATTAATCAACTACCAATTAGTCGCCCAATGTCTATTCACGAGCTTATAAATCCCAAGGAAAAACAACAAATTGCCCATGAAAAAAATTCAGATGAAGATTTAATAAAACTTTCGTCGTATCAAGATCAAGAAGAAGAGGAAGGTGATGAAGTTATGGATGAAAATCCTCTCATGTCAACAAAAGAAAAATTAATTGTTCTTCATTATTATATTTTATTTCTTGATCTTTCAAATCCAAATCATGTTATAGCTCATAAGATACTTAGAAACATACAAATTGAGATACGGACTATTGAAAAAAAACAAACTACCTTAGATAGGTATTTTTGTAAGGAATATTGATTTTACGAAACAATATATTTTATCTATGATGTATAGTATTTTTAGATTTATAAGGAATATTAATTCTATAAATTAATATTTTTACATATGGTATTTTTTATTTTGCATTAAATAATAGATAGTAGAATTATTAAATTATACACATTCTGTGAAGTCGGTGGATTGATTTTTCATTAAATAATGGAGGTTATTAATTTACAGAGTATCAATTTATGGAGGTTCAACTGTATTTTTACCTTTTCTTAAAATTTTATAAAAATATATAAAATTTGAGAAATTTCTTTAAAATAGACAATCATATATATATAATATAATTATATATATAGATAATAAAATAACTTTGATCACAATATTTAGATATCCTACAAGATCTTTAAACATTTTAATAAATAAGATAGAATAGATCTCTTCTAACACACTCTTGATGTACAGTATAACAAGCTTTTATAAGCTTAGATGTCCAAACTAAAATGTCTTATAGTCAATAAAAGTTATCCCATAAATGATCATATTTCGATTCTTTAGCTTATTCAATAATCTCTGTCTAAGCTATGAGTATATAATCACAAGATCAATGATGTCTATGTACCAGAAGATACTTTGTGGATGGAGAAAAATACCAAAAAAAAAATAATATTATAACTCAATTACTTAGCAAAATAATAAAGTAAAAATAAATTATAATAAATTTATGATATATAAAAAACAAGTATTAAAAGAGAAAACTTAATATTAACATTGTCATACAAACTAACCCTCACAATAATATCATTGATCACAATAATATCAAAAATACAAGATTCAATAAAAGAAATAAATAGAGTATGAACACATATGACATGAGTATTAAATTCTGATTCTATGATCAATAAGTTGATGTGTGGAAGTAAGAATGAAAATCAAAGACAAGAGAGAATCTCATCTATAGCTAGCAATGGCAAAGGAATAAAAAATAAAATACTTCTTAGTAAGCATAACAAGAGTGTCGAAACTATACAACCTTTGAACCCCAAAAAATCCTCCATAAGTTAGGGTGTAATATCCAATACTTCTCCTGAGTATGTCACACAATCTCTTAAAAAGAACGCATCACTATAAGTTTCATCCCTCTCGGAAAACCCCTACCAACTCTCTCACTAATATCATGTGGAAAAATCAGTATAGTAGCCTTATTATCCCAACTTTGCTCGATCTATGAGCAGCTATAAATATCTGAAACATGATCAAGTAAATCTCTGAAATAACTAAAATTCATTTTATGATATGAATCTCAATCTACAAAATAGTGTATAACTCAATATTAACATTGTCCTATAAACTAACATTCACAATAACATCATTGATCACAATAATATCAAAAATACTAGACTAAATAAAAAAATTAATAGAGTATGAACACATAGGACAAGAGTAATGACTTTAATTCTATGAATCATGAGTTGAAGTGTATAGTAAGAAAGAAAATCATAAACAAGAGAGTATCTCAACTATAGCTAACAATGACCAAGGAAAAAAATCTAAAATATTTCAAAGTAATCTTAACAAAAGTGTCGAAACTATATAACCACCTGAACACCAAAAGATCCTCAATAAGTCAAAATACAATAGTCAATACTTCTCTTGAGTATGTCCAACAATCTCATAAAAAAAACACATCACTATAAGTTTTTTCCCTCTCGAAGCAGACCTACCAACTCTCTAACTATTATCATGTAACAAAATCACTATAGTAGCCATACTAATTATCCCAACTTTGCTCGACCTAGGAGTAGCTATAAATATGTGAATCATGATCAAGTAAATCTCCGAAATAATAAAAAATACTTTTTCCCTATTAATCTCAGTCTACAAAATGGTGTATAATTCAATATTAACATTGTCATATAAACTAACCCTAACAATAATATCATTGATCACAATAAAATTAGAAATACTAGACTCAATAAAATAAATAAAAAGAGTATGAAGACATAGGACATGAGTATTAACTTCTGATAATATGATCCATGAGTTGAAGTGTGGATCTAAGAATAGAAATCATAGACAATAGAGTATCTCAACTATAGTTAACAATGGATATGGAAAAAAATATAAAATATTTCTAAGTAAGTATAACAAAAGTGTCGAGACTATACAACCTTTGAACTCCAAAATATCTTCTATAAGTGAAAATATAATATCCAATACTTTTCCTGAGTATGTCTCACGATCTCATAAAAAGAACACATCACTACAAGTTTGCACCCTCTTGAGGCACCCCTACCAACTCTCTAACAATTATCATATGGAAAAATCACTATAGTTACCTTACTGATTATTCCAACATTGCTCGATCTATGAGTAGCTATCAACATCTGAATCATGATCAAGTAAATCTACAAAATAACTAAAAGTATTTTTGTTCACAATGAATGTCAATCTACAAAATGGTGTATAACTCAAAATTAACAAGTCATATAAACAAACCCTCACAATATTATGATTAATCACAATAATATCAAAAATACTAGACTCAATAAAAGAAAAATAGAGTATGAACTCATAGGACATGAGTATTGACTTCTGATCTATGATCAATGAGTTGACATGTGGAGGTAAGAATAAAAATCATAGAAAAGAGAGTATCTCAACTATAGCTAGCAATGGACAAGAAAAAAAATCTAAAATATTTCTGAGTAAACTTAACAAGAGTATCGAAACAATACAATCTTTTAAGCCCAAAATATCGTCAATAAGTCAAGGTATAATATCCAAAACTTATCCTGAGTATGTCTCACAATCTCATAAAAAGAACAAATCAGTATACGTTTTTACCTTTAGAAGCACCCCTACCAACTCTATCAATATTATGATGAGGAAAAATCACTATAGTAGCCTTACTGATTATCCCAACTTTGCTCGATCTAGGAGTAGCTATAAAATATCTGAATAATGATCAAGTAAATATCCGAAATAACTAAAAGTATTTTTTCACTATAAATCTCGGTATACAAAATGGAATATAACTCAATATTAACATTGTCATATAAACTAACCCTCAGAATAATATCATTGATCACAATAATATCAAAAATATTAGACTCAATAAAAAAAATAAATAGAATATGACCAATGAGTTGAAGTTTGGAGGTAAAAAGGAAAATCATAGACAAGAGTATCTAAATGATATCTAGCAATGACCAAGGAAAAAAATCCAAAATATTTATAAGTAAGCATAACAAGAGGGTCAAAATTATACAACCTTTGAACCCCAAACTATCTTCCATAACTTAAAGTGTAATATCAAATACTTCTCCTGAGTATGTCTTACAATCTCATAAAAAAAGTATCACTATAAGTTTACTTACTCTCAAAGCACACCTACCAACTTTCTCACTATTATCATGTGGGAAAATCAATATAGTAGTCTTACTGATTATCCTAAGTTTGCTCGATCAAGGAATAGTTATAAATATCTGAATCAAAATCAAGTAAATTTCCGAAATAACTAAAAATACTATTTAACTATGAATCTCAGTCTACAAAATAATGTATAACTCAATATAAACATTATCATATAAACTATCACAAATAATCATTGATAATAATAATATCAAAAATACTAGATCAATAAAAGAAATAAATAGAATATGAATACGTAAGACATTGACATTGAATTGTGATTCTAGGATCCATCAGTTGAAGTATGGAGATAAGAATAAAAATCATAAACAAGAGAGTATCTCAACTATAGCTAGCAATGGTTAAAAGAAAAAATCAAAAATATTTCTGAGTGAGCATAACAAGAGTGTAGAGATGTCAAACGTGCCGGGCCGGCCCGGCCCTGCACGAGGCACGGCACTGTTCGGCCGTGCCTGGGCCGGCCCGACACGTTTTTAAACCGTGCCCGGGCCTGTGCCGTGCCCGGGTTAAGAACAGCCTGTGTCGTGCCGTGCCTTGGCACGGCACGCCGGCACGGGTCAGTCCCGTGCCGGTTCACGCAGGCACGCATGGCGCTGGCGGCGTGTCACGTGTGGCGTGGCGTGACCCGTCCGGCCGTCCCCTGCCACCCCCCCCCCCCCACCAGTAAAAAGACCGCGGGTCGGGTCTGATGGGACCCGACCCGCGGTCCCGACTGCCGATACCCGACGGCCATAGATCCGACCAATCCCAACGGCCAAAAAAAAAAAATTTCAAACAACACAAATTTTCAGCCGTTGGATTCGCCTCCAACGGCTAGGGGGCATAATCCAACGATCCTCGTGATTCTAGCCCTTAAAAATATTAAAAAAATTCAAAAAAATAATAAAAAAATATCTTTTTTTTATAAAAAAAAAACTTTCTTTAGCCTATAAAATCTACCCCCCTCCCTATAACATTTATGTTTTTCAAAAACATAAAACCTCTCAATATTTTCTCTCTCTCACATAAACCGTGCATCTCTCTCTCGGGCCTCGTGATTTTGATTTCGGTTTGAATTTTCGTGAAACTCAACTTGAGTTTTGAACATCAGAGCTTCCTGCGGTACACCTTGCACGTGACTGACCTCATTGCTTTTACCGGGTAATTTATTTTACGTTTTTATTTACTTTCTCTCTCTAAAGCTTCTCTCTCTAGAAAAACATAGGAAAAAAACATAAAAAATGACAAATACACATGACACGTATTTAAATTTGGAAAATGAAAATGTTAGTGTTACACAGACATCTGCGGCTGCTGAAACTTTGGTTTCTCCTGTCGTCTCAACCCAAAGTTCTAAAAAACAAAAAACTAGGAGGACTTCTGTAGTTTGGACACATTTTAAAATCATAACACAAGTAAATGTTAGGGGTGAGGAACTTGAAATGGCACAGTGCAAATATTGTATGAGACTTTTAACATGCAAGAGTACATGTGGGACTGGGCACCTTAAGAAGCATGCCGAAATATGCACCAAAAAACATGGACCCTTAGATCCTAGGCAAACCAAACTTGGCACTACATTTTTTGAGACTGGATCGAGTTCAGTCTCAAAGTTTACTCCCTTCGTATACTCCAGCGAGTTGGGTAGGGACGGCATGGCCAGGCTCATCACATTTATGGGTCTTCCGATTAAATTTTTGGAAGATCCGAGGGTAGTGCGCATCATGCAGACTTATTTTCAGCCATCCTATCATAGGATTCCTAGGTCCACATCTAGGAGTGACATACTAAAGATATATAAGTTAGAAAAACAAAAAATAATTAAGAAATTTTTGGCATATAGTGGAGTGGTGTCCGTGACGTCCGATATATGGACATGTCACGATGATTCTTCTTATGCATGTCTCACGAGTCACTATGTAGATTCTAACTTGACAATCAATAAAAAAATATTAGGATTCACTGAGATTCTTCATCCTCATGATGGCCCGGCCATTTTTGAGTGTATGATGAAAATATTTAGGGAATATAAAATTCAAAATAAAATTTTTAGTGTCACTTTCGATAATGCTGCGAATAATGGAGTATCGATCAATATGTTTGTTAGGAATATTAGAGACGCACCATTAGGAGAGATCTTTCATATCAGATGCATGTGTCATGTGATTAACCTAATAGTTCAAGCGGGTATGAAGGTGTATTCCCCCGCGTTGGAAAATATACGCAATGCACTCAAGTATATTCGCACTCCTCGCAGACTACAAGAGTTTGGTAATCTCTGTTTGTCTGCGAATCTTAAGAAGAAGAAATTCTAATCGGATGTGAGACATCGTTGGAATTACACGTACCTGATGTTAGAATCATGTGTTAGATACGAACAGGTGATATCCGATTACGTCAATAGTAAGAGTGACGAACTTATTATTGACGACACTGACTGGGCTTCAGGAATTTTATTTATGAAATTCCTGAAGATATTTTATGACACGACGAACATGTGTTCGTCAGTTTATACGCCCACCACTTGCATTGCACTCCGGTGCATATGCAACATTAGTAGCATGTTTAGGAAGTATCGAGCGGACCCGACACTTAGCCATATGGTTGCAGAGATGGAGACCAAGTACCTGAAGTATTGGTCCACCATTCCATCTCTTTATTGCCTCGCAGCATGCATGGACCCTAGGGCTAAGGTGGAAGGGGTTGAAAACACCCTGACTTTCATTTCCTCGTGCATGAACCTGGAAGAGCCACCTGAATGGTTCATTTACGAGAAGTTGACAGACCTGTTCACATACTACGATACTAGATATGGTGGTGGTGGTGGTGAGACTGTGATTACGGACATTGATACCTTGTTCGGAGATGACGATTATTCCATTAACCTAGCGAGGGGGAAACGTATGGATGGACCATCACATAGGAGTGAGCTGTCTCGGTACTTAGATACCGATTACTGCTCAATCCTATCACCTTCTGACAATAAGAATCTTGATTTATTACTGTGGTGAAAATCATATGAGTCCGCCTATCCCGTGCTATCTAGGATGGCACGGGATCTACTGACTCCTCCGGTGTCGAGCGTAGCATCGGAGTCTGCTTTTTCTGTTGCAGTGACCGTGATTTCGGATAGGAGATCGAGATTACGTCCAGATATGGTTGAGGCCTTGGCATATTTGAAGGATTGGGAGGAATCGAGATTTAGCATTTGTGATCGTGCTGAAGCTGGGACTGTGACAGACACTGCAGTCGCATCCACATCCACTACGATGGCGGAGGAGCTGATTGCCGATGATGATGATCCATATGATACTGATCTTGATGTTGCGGCTGATGATTCTCATGATATGCCGCTTAACAATTGATGCTCATCTGCTCTTTTTTTCGATGTTTTTTTATTTATTTTATTTATACGCTTTGTTTGTACTTTGTACCATGCGTTGTGTTGAAACTTATACTTGTTTTGTTCGGACCATTGGTTTCAAAAGCATGATTGATAATTTTTCATTTGTGTAGTTTAATTTTTTTTTAATTTTAATTTTTACTAACATAATGTATTTATTTATTTTTTTTACGATTTAAATTTTATTTTAAAAATTAATAACTTTAAATTTTAATATATAATTAATAAATTATAAATATAAAAAAAGCTAAACTAAATTGAATTTGATAAAAAAAAATTTTCTAATATTTGTTTGTTTTATTTAATTTTAATTTTTATAATTTTTACAAAAAATTATATTTAATAATTAATACTCTATACGGTTACTTAATCAAAAAATTTACAATAAAAAAAAAATTAATCTGCCATCTGCCTGTCCGTCAGCGGTCAGCCCGTGCGGCCTCCAGGACCCCGGTGACCCGGTCCCGCGTCGCGGCTCCCGCCTGCCCGGCCGTGCCGCCCGGCCTGTATGGCCAAGGCGTGCCCGAGCGGGCCCGGCACGGCATGGCACGACCTTGCCGTGCCTACGAGCCGTGCCGTGCCCGCCTATATACAAACCGTGCCGTGCTAGCACGATCGTGCTCGTGAAAAAAGGGTCGTGCCGTGCCGGGCCGGCCCGTTTGACACCTCTACAAGAGTGCAGAAACAATACAACTTTTGAACCCATAAATATTCTCCAATAACAAAATGTAATATCCAATACTTCTCATGAGTATGTCTCACAATCTCATAAAAAGAACACACCACTATAAGTTTCATCCCTCTTGAAGCACTCCTACCAATTCACTATTATCATGTGAGAAAATAATTATAGTAGACTTACTGATTATCTCAACATTGCTCGATCTAGGAATAGCTATAAATATCTGAATCAATATCAAGTAAATCTAGAAAATAACTAAAAGTACTTTTTCACTATAAATCTCTATCTACGAAATTATATATAACACAATATTAACATTGTGATATAAACTAATCCTCACAATAATATTATTGATCACAATAATATCAAAAATACTAAACTCAATAAAATAAATAGAGTATGAACACGTATGACAATAGTATTGACTTATGATTCTATGATCAATCAGTTAAAGTGTAAAGGTAAGAATGAACATCATTAAGAAGAAAGTATCTCATATATAGCTTGCAATGGTCAAGTAAAAAAAAACTATAATATTTCTGAGTAAGCATAACAATGAGGTTGAAACTATACAACCTTTGAACCCCAAAATATCCTCTAAAAGTCAAAACATAAAATACAATACTTCTCCTGAGTATGTCTGACAATCTCATAAAATTAACAAATCTATCAATATTATCATGTGAAAAAATCACTATAATTGCCTTACTGATTATCTCAACTTTGCTCAATCTAGGAGTAGCTATAAATATCTGAATCATGATCAAATAAATCTCTTAGATAACTAAAAATACTTTTTCTCTATGAATCTCAATCTACAAAATGGTGTTTAACTCAATATTAATATTATCAGATAAACTAACCCTCAAAATAATATCATTGATCATAATAATATCAAAAATACTAGACTCAATAAAAGAAAAATATGAAATATAAACACATAGGACATGAGTATTGATTTCTGATTCTATGATTCATTAGTTAAAGTGTGGAGATAATAATGAAAATCATTGACAAGAGAGTATCTCAACTATAGATAGCAATGTTGGTGTAAAAAAATCTAAAATATTTCTGAGTAAGCAAAACAAGCTTGTAGAAACTATACATTCTTTGAACCCCAAAATATCCTCAATAACTCAAAATGCAAAATCTAATACTTCTCCTGAGTATGTCCCATAATCTCATAAAAAGAACACATCACTATAAGTTTTCTCCCTCTCGAAGAACCCCAACCAAATCTCTCACTATTATCATGTGAGAAAATCACTAGAGTTGTCTTGCTCATTATCCTAACTTTGTTCGATCTAAGAGTAGCTATAAATATTTGAATCATGATCACGTAAATTTCAGAAATAACTAAAAATATTTTTTAACTATTAATCTCGGTCTACAAAATTGTGTATAACTCAATATCAACATTGTCATATAATCTAACCCTCACAATAATATCAAAAATACTAGACTCAATAAAAGAAATAAATAAAGTATAAACACATAGTACAAGAGTATTGAGTTCTGATTCTATGATCCATGAGTTGTAGTGTGGACGTAAGAATGAAAATCATTGAAAATAGAGTATATCAACTATAATTAGCAATGGCCCAAGTATAAAAATCTAAAAAATTTCTGAGAAAGCATAACAAAAGTATCAAAACTATACAACCTTTGAACCACAAAATATCATTCATAATTCAAAATGTAATATCCAATACTTATCCTGAGTGTGTTTTACAATCTCATAAAAACAACATATCACAATAAGTTTCCTCCGTCTCGAAGCACCCATACCAACTCTCTCACTATTATCACGTGGTAAAATCACTATAGTAGAATTACTGATTATACCAACATTGCTCGATCTAGGAGTAGCTAAAAATATTTGAATCATGATCAAGTAAATCTCCAAAATGACTAAACATACTTTTTCACTATGAATCTCGGTCTACAAAATGGTGTATAACTCAATATTAACATTGTCATATAACCTAGCCCTCACAATAATATCATTGATCACAATAATATCAAAAATATTAGACTCAATAAAAGAAATAGAGTATGAACACATAGGACATGAGTATTGACTTCTGATTCTAAGAACCATGAGTTAAAGTGTGAAGTTAAGCATTAAGATCATAGACAAGAAAGTTTTTCAACTATAGCAAGCAATAGCCAAGGATAAAAATTAAAAATATTTCTGAGGAAGCATAACAAGAATGTCAAAACTATACAACCTTTAAACCTCAAAATATCCTCAATAAGTCAAAATGTAATATCCAGTACTTCTTTTGAGTATGTCTCACAATCTCAAAAAAAGAACATATCACTAAAAGTTTCCTCCCTCTCGAAGCACCCCTACCAACTCTCTCACTATTATCATGTGGGAAAATCACTATAATAGCCTTACTGATTATCCTAACTTTGCTCAATCTAGGAGTAACTATAAATATCTCAATCATGATCAAGTAAATCTCCCAAATAACTAAAAGTACTTTTTCAGTATGAATCTATCATCAATATGGTCTATAACTTAATATTTTAATTATCATATAAACTAACTCTCATAATAATATCATTGATCACAATAATATCAAAAATATTAGACTCAATAAAATAAATAAATAAAGTATAAACACATAAGACATTAGTATTGACTTCAAATTCTATGTTCCATCAGTTGAAATGTGGAGGTAAGAATGAAAATTATAGATAAGAGAGTATCTAAACTATAGCTAGCAATGACCAAGGAAAAAAATCTAAAATATTTCTGAGTAAGAATAACAAGAGTGTCGAAACTATACAACCTTTGATCCCTAAAATATCCTTCATAAGTCAAAACACAATATCCAATACTTCGTCTAAGTATGTCTAACAATTTTATATAAATAACACATCATTATAACCTAAGAAGCACATACATGGATACGGACACGGGGATACGACACGGCAGAATACGGGGACACGACAAATTTCAAAAAACTAGGATACGGATACGTCTAAGATACAGCATGAAAAAAATAAATAAATACAAATATTATTCATAAAAAGAAATTTAGATAAATAAATAAAAATGCTCAAACATTATTTTTACAAACATTCAAACACAAACATAAGAAATATTAAAACAAAAGATTAGCATTTTCTTATAAATCAAACAAAATAGCTTCCAGTTTAGGTTAATCAGAAGAAAAATCTACAATCTCAAGAATTCCAGCATTTTCAATATCCATTGATTCAAAACCATCACTCCAATATCTCACATTTTAGATTTGCTTTCATTATAGTTTGGAGATCTCCTTGACAGAAGTCGGAGATTATTATGGACATAAACTAATTCTTCAGCTCTTTGTGGTGTTAACTTGTTTCTCTTCATGGAGTGAATAAAATTTTAAGTGCTCCAATTTCTTTCACAACATGTGGATGAACAATATTGTCCTAACAATTTTAATGCAATAGATTGAGCATCGGTGCAACAGTTCCATGAACAACCCACCATTTAATAGGACTCATGTACCACCTGTCATTAATGAAATCACTACTAGAAAAATCTTCCAAAAATGCCGAAAATATAACATACTCGTCATTTGCTCTTCTCCTTTCACCTTCATTAGAAAAATATCTCTCAAAACATTTTTTTCTTTCTCTTACTATTTTTAAATCACTATGTGGTGAAACACGATCACAAGACTCAGCAAGTCATTGTTGACTATAATACCTGCAAGTTAAGTTATAACATTAATTATAAAATATTAAACAGCATAGAATATCATTTATATTAAAATTATCATAATCTACCATTTAAACTCATAAAATTACCTTAGATTTAAGGAATGAGCTAGGGAATGTAAATGTGTGTGACTTTTATTCCATCTTTCCACCAAGATTTCATTCACAAAATAAAAAAACCTATAGGTTAAAATACATAGCAATTCATATAAGTTCAATTATAATTAAAACATAAAAATTTTCAATCAAAATAATAAAAATTAAAAATTAAATTAAAAGTATACCTTGAATTATCTGTGAGGCTTTTATATTCTTTCTTAAAAATAGATTCCTTCACTTTTTTGATCATAGAATCCCACCACTCATAAATATTGTGAAGACAATGTTTGTCAGTATCAGCTAATCGAAGTATCTCATAAATGAAAGTTGTAAAGCTAAGGATATAATCCACATTCATCCAAAAATCTTCATTTAGGATTTTATCCTCTACTTCTTTAGCTTTCACTAAATCATCATCTTTATACATTTCTCATTCTTCAATTGCTCCAAACCTCTTTTTATTGATTTAAATCGTTTAAGCATAACAAAAATTGAAGCAAAATGTGTATCGGCCACTGAAAGTAACTTCAACTTGCAATGATTATTAAACATTGATAATCTCATTGCATGATTTCGTCTAAGTATGTCTCACAAATTCATATAAAAAACACATCACTATAACTTTCCTCCCACTCGGAGCACCCCTACCAAATCATTCACTATTATCATGTGGAAAAATCACTATTGTTACCTTATTGATTATCTCAACTTTGATAGATCTAGAAGTAGCTATAAATATCTGAATCATGATCAAGTAAAACTCTGAAATAACTAAAAGTATTTTTTCACTATAAATCTCAGTCCTCAAAATGGTGTATAACTTAATATTATCATTGTCATATATACTAACTCTTACAATAATATCATTGATCACAATAATATCAAAAATACTAGACTCAATAAAAGAAATAAATTAAGTATGAACACATAGGACATTAGTATTGACTTCGGATTCTATGTTACATCAGTTGAAGTATGGAGATAAGAATGAAAATCATAGAGAAGAGAGTATCTCAACTATTTCTATCAATGGCCAAGAAAAAAAATCTAAAATATTTCTAAGTAAGTATAACAAGAGTGTCGAAACTATACAACCTTTGAACCCCAAAATATCCTCCAAAAATTAAAACTTAATATCCAATACTTCTCTTGAGTAAGTCTCACAATCTCATAAAAAGAACACAACACTATAAGTTTCCTCCCTCTCGGAGCACCCCTACCAACTCTCTAACTATTATCATGTAGAAAAATCACTATAGTTGCCATACTGATTATCCCAACTTTTCTCGATCTAGGAGTAGCTATAAATATCCGAATCATGATTAAGTAAATCTCGAAATAACTAAAAGTACTTTTTCACTATGAATCTCAGAATACAAAATGGTGTATAACTCAATATAAATATTGTCATATAAACTAACCCTCACAATAATATCATTGATCATAATAATATCATAAATATAAGACTCAATAAAAGAAATAAATAGAGTATGAATAGATAGGACATAAATATTGACTTCTGATTCTATGATCTATGAGTTAAAGTGTGGAGGTAAAAATGAAAATCATAGACAAGAGATTATTTCAGCTATATCGAGTAATGGCTAATGAAAAATTTTAAAATATTTCTGAGTAAGCAAAACAAGAGGGTCAAAACTATACAATCTTTGAACCCCAAAATATCCTACATAACTCAAAGTGTAATATCCTACATAAAAAAGAAAATTTCACAATAAGTTTCCTTCCTCTCGAAGCACACCTACGAACTCTATCACTATTATCATGTGGGAAAATCAATATAGTAGCCTTAATGATTATCCCAAGTTTGCTCGATCTAGGAATAGCTATAAATATCTGAATCAAGATCAAGTAAATCTCCGAAATAACTAAAAATATTTTTTCACTATGAATCTCAGTGTAAAAATTGATGTATAACTCAATATTAACATTGGCATATAAACTAACTCTCACAAATAATCATTGATCATAATAATATCAAAAATACTAGACTCAAGAAAAGAAATAAATAAAATATGAACACATAGGACATTAGTATTGACTTCTTATTCTATCATCTATCAGTTGAAGTGTGGAGATAAGAATGAAAATCATTGACAAGAGAGTATCTCAACTATAGTTGGCAATGGCCAAAAAAAAATCTAAAATATTTCTGAGTGAGCATAACAAGAATGCAAAAATAATACAATCTTTGAACAAAAAATATTCTCCATAAGTCAAAATGTAATATTCAATATTATTCCTAAGTATGTCTCACAATCTCATAAAAAGATCATATCACTATAAGTTTCCTCCATCTCAAAGCACCCCTACCAACTCTTTCACTATAATCAAGTAGAAAAATCACTATAATAGCCTTACTAATTATACCAACTTTGCTCGATCTAAGAGTAGCTATAAATATCTGAATCATTATCAAGTTAATCTACGAAATAACTAAAGTACTTTTTCACTATAAATCTTATTCTAAAAAATTGTATATAACCCAATATTAACATTGTCATATAAACTAATCCTTACAATAATATTATTGATCACAATAATATCAAAAATACTAGACTCAATAAAAAAATAAATAGAGTATGAACACATATGACATAAGTATTGACTTATGATTCTATGATCCATCAGTTAGAGTGTAGAGATAAGAATTAAAATCAAAGAGAAGATAGTATCTCAAATATAGCTTGCAATGGCCAAGGAAAGAAAATCTAAAATATTTTTGAGTAAGCATAACAAGAGTATCAAAACTATACAACCTTTGAACCCCAAAATATCCTCCATAAGTCAAAATGTAATATCGAATTCTTCTATTGAGTATGTCTCACAATCTCATAAAACGAACATATCTCTATAATCGAAGCACCCCTACCAACTCTCTAACTATTATCATGTGCAAAAATCATTATAGTAGCCTTAGTGATTATGCCAACTTTGCTCGATCTAGGAGTAGCTATAAATATCTGAATCATGATCAAGCAAATCTCCGCAATAACTAAAAGTACTTTTTTATTATGAATCTCTGTCTACAAAATGGTGTATAACTTAATATTATCATTGTCATATAAAACTAGCTCTCACAATAATATCAAAAATACTAGACTCAATAAAAGAAATAAATATAGTATGAACACATAGGACATTAGTATTGACTTCAGATTCTATGTTTTATCAGTTGAAGGGTAGAGTCAAGAATGAAAATCATTGACAAGAGAGTATCTCAACTATAGCTAGCAATAGTTAAGGACAAAAATCTAAAATATTTCTGAGAAAGCATAACAAGAGAGTCGAAACTATACAACCTTTGAACCCAAAAATATCCTCCATAAGTTAAAATGTAATATCCAATACTTCTCCTGAGTATTACTCATAATCTCATAAAAAGAACACATCACTATAAGTTTCCTCCTTCAAGAAGCATCCCTACCAACCCTCTGTCTATTATGATGTGAAAAATCACTATAGTAGCCTTACTGATTATCCTAACTTTGCTCAATCTAAGACTTGCTATAAAATCTAAATCATGATCAAGTAAATCTCCAAAATAACTAAAAATACTTTTTTACTATGAATCTCAGTCTACAAAATAGTGTATAACTTGATATTAACATTGTCATATAAACTAACTCTCACAAATAATTATTGATCATAATAATTTGAAAAATACTAGACTCCATAAAAAAATAAATAAAATATGAACACATAGGACATTAGCATTGACTTCTGATTCTATGATCCATCAGTCGAAGTGTGGAGATAAGAATAAAAATCATAGACAATAGAGTATCTCAACTATAACTACCAATGACCAAGTAAAAAATCTAAAATATTTCTGAGTGAGCATAACAAGAGTGCAGAAACAATACAACCTTTGACCCCAAAAATATCCTCCATAAGTCAAAACATAATATCCAATACTTCTCCTGTGTATGTCTCACAATCTCATAAAAATAACACATCCTATAAGTTTCCTCCCTTTCGAAGCACCCCTACCATCTCTCTCACTATTATCATGTGAAAAAATCACTATGGTAGCCTTACTGATTATCCCAACTTTGCTTAATCTATGAGTAGCTATAAATATACGAATCATGATCAAGTAAATCTCTGAAATAACTAAAATTATTTTTTCACTATGAATCTCAATTTACAAAATGGTGTATAATTCAATATTAAAATTGTCATATAAACCAACTCTCACAATAATATCATTGATCACAATAAAAATCAAAAATACTAGACTCAATAAAAAAAATAAATAAAATATGAACACATAGGACATGAGTATTGACTTCTAATTCTATGATACATGAGTTGAAGTATTGAGGTAAGAATGAAATTTATAGACAAGAGAGTATTTCAATTATAGCTAGCAATGGCCAATAAGAAAATCTAAAATATTTCTGAGTAAGCATAACAAAAATATCGAAACTATACAACCTTTAAACCCCAAAATATCCTAAACAAGTCAAAACGTAATATCCTAAACAAGAATATCCAATACATCCCCAAAAAAATCTAAAATTATTTTTATGCTAAGAAAGTATTTGCTCTAATAATAGTATAATTTTATTAATGGTCTATGTAAATTATATTTTGAATAGACGAGATGATGAGTTGAGAAATATCATAAAGATAATTTTACTAATTTTACTTAAGAGACTCAAATACTTTCTTAGTATAAAGATAATTTATTATACGAGAAATATCATTTTGTCACACATGAGATATGTATTTGATACTTTACTAGAAATTAATCTTTTGAGTTGTGCTCTAACAAATACTCTTACTGATCTAGGTACAAACTTTAATTCTTATTCAAATTCTTCAGTCAACTCTACTACTTATAGAAGAATCACATGAAAGATAAATAATCTAATTATAATTATACTAGATATATCATATACAATCAATATAGTTGATCATTTTCTAGATTCTTTTATAAAGTTCACATTGATACAACTTTGTGTATACTGTAAGTATATAAAAAATTATCAAAGCATAGGATCTCTTTTAGGGATCATGAACACTTATAGTTAACAAAATATCCAAATTAGAGTTTGACACTAATATGCATCGAAAGGAGATCTACGACATAATTTTCCACTTTTCTTAGATACAACATTATCTCCTAGAAAAGTAAGATGTAAATAATTTTTTTCAATATCTAGTGTCGAATCAAAATTAAAAGTAACTATAATAATTACTTGTATGATATTTTGGATGCGATATCTCCTCAAATAGATCAAGTATGCCTCTTCAATAATATAGGAAATACATAAATATGGAGTGCTTCTTCCTTAGAGAGAAGATTTAAGATAAGACTATTATTACAATAATTATTCAGATAACATAACAGTCAAAGAACATCTTCACAAATGTTTTGAATAAACCTCAGCTTACATTTTTTTCCTCAATGCTTGCTATTGAAGGCTTATATGCAATAGCTTGACATAAGTGTTGTGATTTTTGATAATTCAATTTATTTTTTTTTTTACATTTTTTATGGGAGCATCTGACCCATAGTATTCCCCAATCATTTTTACCTAATATATAAGGGAATTTGATATATAATTTTTTCATATTGCATATTATTTATTTTTTATGTTTCATTAGTTTCTATAACTATCACTAGGAAAAGTTTTTATTGATGTGTGTGGTGCAGAATTTACAATGGTGTACATTTTCTAAGAAGATAATAAAGCATTTACAATGCAAAGTACAAAGTAATACGTATTGCAAAACATTAATTTTTTCTATTTTGTTTTTTTTTTCTTTTCTGTTGCACAATGTGTACAATAGTAGAGTGTGGCATTAGTCGGTAAGGGTTACAACCCTAACTTACATACAAACTCCTAACTTTTTGTTACACAAGGTATGACTCTCGTACTATCTTACAAATTGATATAAAAAAAGTATAGTAAAAAACAAAAACATAAAAAAAAATAACTTCAAAAAACTTAAAATAACATAACACAACTAAACATCAACTTCAATATAACTTGACAAAAAAAAGCACCTTATATATGGAAAAAAAAAATGATTAGAACATTCCACATTAGTTGGGTGCTCCCATAAAAAATTAAAAAGAAAAATAAAAACCATCAAAAAAAATTAACAAACTCTAACAAAAATCATTTACCACAGTAATATTAAAGACACTAGACTCCATAAAAAAATAAAAATGATGTGATCACATATGTCATGGGTATTAACTCATTAATATATATCCCAAGAGTTCATAGTGCAATAATGATAAGAAAGAATCAAAGAAACATAAATATTTCATTTGCAGCTAACAATGCCCAAAAAAAAAAATTTGAATTTTTTTTCTTGAGTAAGCATATCAAGACTGGGCGTACACATGAAAGAATCTGATTCAATAGCCCATTGTACAATCTCTGAATCCCAAAACAACCTTCATAAGTCATAATGCAATATCCAACAGCTCTCCTAAGTGCGTCTGAATTTTCAACAAAAAGAATAAGTCACTCCTAATTTCATCTGTTGAAGCACTCCTATCAACTCTCTCATTGTCATCATGTGGAGAAGTCCTTATGCTAATCTAATTGATCTTCTCAACTCTTCTTGATTTAGGTATAGTTGTAAATACCTGAAATATCTTCTCACTAGAGATTTGGGTATGCAAAAAGGTGCATCACTCCCCCACCAAATATAAGTAGAACATGATCAACCAATCTCCTCGACACAGTCATGTCTAGCAACATGGGTATCACCTCATTTTAATTCTCTCACATTAATATGTTTAGGATGTATAGTGAGTCACCTCATCCTAGTTAATCAGTCTATATGCCAACAGTAAAGTAAAATTATCATACAAATGAAATATCTCAAACGAGTATATTGAAGTAACCAAGTCTCAAATCTTCATGCAGTAATGACAAGAATCAAATGTGTTAGTCATACTCAATTTCACTCTCAGATCAATCAAGTGGCATTGATAAACCCTTAACCATGCAATAATCACCAACTAATCATCTGGCCCAACCTGAAGTAACTCATCCAATAGGTATCTTACCTACCCTTTGGCCCCAAGAACCAAATCATCAATTAAGCAGTCCACAATCATCTTTAATTCCACTAGGTTATCCTTAATTTTCCCACACTAATTACGGTTATCATTCTCAACAAGAAACAAACAAGAAAAAGAAACACATTCATAAAAACTGAAAAGTTGATACATAACACACTATGTTTAAAGACCAAACCATCAAAAACAAAGCAAAGCACCAAATAGATATCACACATTCAAGTCACTACTGAAATAGGCACCACACACTGAAAAGCACACCACACCCTGAAATGTACACCTCACTGAAACATATACCACACTGAGTATGCATTTTTTATGCATCACCATGACACTGTACCATTACCACCACATGAATCACTACAGAAACCAGCATCAGAACTGCTACAAACTCACTAAACCACTGCACTACCATCATCACACATCCACAGCCCACAAACCACTACTCACAACACTAGGAAAGCAAAAAAAAAATCATGTGAAAGCCTCACTTTTACCACAACAAAATGACAGCAACACCATTATAGATGCCAAATACCAATGCGTGATGCCAATACTAGTGAACGGTGTGTGCTACCATGTATGTCACCGTGCACTGCCCATTGATCGCCAACCAACCTTAGATAACATGTTAAAGTTCGACCCTGTTATGATTTTGAGAAAAAAATGAGAGAAAGAAAGAAAATAGAAGATCAAATCATTATTACAACACATTGAGATAAATTACTTCCTCACAAAAAAAAAATCTAAGATGAGACTATTATTATAGTACATATTCAGACAATATAACATCCAACGAATATCTTTAGGAAAACTATGAAGAGAGCTTAGCTTATATTTCATTCCTCTAAGTTTAGTATTTTAATCTTATACACATTAGCTTGACGAAAGATATTAAAGTTTATAATCATGTTTTTTTTTTGTTTTTACTTTTTATTTTATTTTACTGTTTATATTATTAGTGGTATGAGTACCTAACATATGAGCCACCCCAATCGATTCGGCCATTATATAAAAACATTATTTGTACATTATTTTTAAATGAGCTTGAATTGATTGTTGTGTTTGTTTATATGAATTGATTTTCAACATTATCCAACAAATTTAGATGTAACCAAAGGGTAACAATCAATCATGATTGAAAGCCTAAAAATAATTCCAAATGAGCAAGAAGTTTAACAGATTCAGATGAGCTTCTAAAACTTTTCCTAGACAAGACCACTTAAAAAAGAAGTCTTTCTCAAAAAATATAAAATCACCACAAACTAGTACCATATTTACCTTAGAAAAATAATGTATGTATTCTTTTTGAATACTATAATAACTAAGAAATAAATATTTTATCACTTCGTCTTATTTTACTATGTCAGTCTGAAAAATCTTAGGTAAAATATAAAATAAGTAATTCCAAAAATTTTACGATGTAAACTAAACAATCTCTTATCATGTTATAAAATGTAAAAAAATATATGATAAAAAAGTACTGAGGAAAATGTTTGGTTGCTCAAATAATTTGTGATTATAATATCTCCTCAAAAACACCATGAAGCATCTCAACCATAAAAAGATATTTAAAATATATCAATTAGATATCTATTTTTTATTTATACAATTTTATTTTATAAAAGATATCCTAACATAGGAAGTCTAGTATATAATATCATAATTAATGTAATGAATATTGAAGATATAACATATATATATAATAGTTTTATTATTATTCAAATTATTTTTTTTCTTTTTGTATTCTTGATAGGAACACCAGTGACCAGACCTGTGTGTTATCCAAATAATTAGTGCTCATAATATAAGGACATCTTTTATATATTTTTCATATGGAGTGTTATCATTTTATGTTTAATTAGTTTCTACATGATGTATGAGTAAGATTCCAAATCATAGAGAGAGAAAATATGTATACAAATATATTGTATCAGCATACTGCATAGTACATGTATACATGTACTGTTTAATTTTTTTTGTGCACAATAGGCATGTGCAGGTGCACAAAATTCATTCAGTTATGCATACAGGCGCACAAAATGCACGCACAATGGTGCAAAGCATGTGCACATGATGATGCATCAGAATTGAGTAGAAGTGCAATGAGATGCGCAAGGTGATGTAAGGAAGAAACCCCAACGAGATTTTTTTTTTTGATAGAAGTTAAAAAGAAAAAAATGAGAGATAAATTCTAATTCAGTTTGATAGAAATTAAGATTGGAACAACCTTATTTTTTAAAGAATCGATATGAATTATTGTTAGCAAAAGTAGATAAAAGAGACTCAGTTTATGTATTCATTACAAAGGATAAGACACCACAAAAATAATTATTAGATATTATTTTTAGAGAAAAGACCAAAAACTTTATATAATAGTGAGAGAAAAACTGACTACCATAGCCATCCACAAGTCCTCACAGAGTTATTCACCATGACACTTACTAAAAAAGAGTGTGCAAACTTTCTCTAAGGCAGTAGCAAATTCTTCTCTTTTATTATGTATCATTGATTGTTTCACTTATAATTTTATTTTATTCTTAGATTATCAATGCATGAATAAATATTCATATCACTGATAATTATATCATATTCTCTATTATTTTTGTTCTGAAATATTATTATAGTTAATAACAAATATTCAAAAGTTATTGAATATCTATTCAACTTTACTCGTTATTATTTTTTTATTATATTTATTCTTAGTTATCTTATTAGTTTATTTTGTGTGAGTTGTATTTACAAAGAACTCAACTTTAACTTTATCTTTATAGACAACACAACTCATTTGATCTGATTAAAGGTATCAAACAGCAAGATAGTACCAGCATGACCCAATTTTGTGGCCCAACCCAACCACCATGTTGTGCCTGACACAGCATGATGGGTCCTTGTGTTGTGTCGTGCCAGCACAAATTCTTTATGAGTCAACTCAACACAGCCCAATTGGCTTACAATAGGGCACTTTTGTATCGGGTCATACTAGGTCAATTCCAAATCATGCTGAGTCATGCTGGTTATGGGTGACTCAAAGGCCTAATTAAAATTTTTTAAAATATTAAATTTATCTTTTTTGGAAATATTAAAAATCAAAAATATCGAAATTAAAAACTATAATGCATTATAAATTTAAATAAATTAAATAATTAAATAAATGATAAAAATATATATTTTACATTCAAATCAACTCAAGATATCTTTTAAAAAAATATGATCCAAAATATTGAATAATAGATTTAAAAAAAAAAAACTCAAAAAACATTAACAGTAATAAATAACTCATGTGCATAAAATTAGAAATACGATAAATAACATAAGTAGAAACAAATATATATATATATATATATATCATTATCACATGAGTTATCAGTTCGTATGTATAGTATGATAGTGCGGATGCATATCATTATTGTCATGTATGATTCATAAGTAAAAGCAAAATAAAACTCAATGTCTCACATGAGTAATCATCCACTAGCAATTCTTTTGATTTATCCTAATGTCCAACCTTAAATCTTTTCAGTCCTTCAAACATGCAAGTGCTTATATGATATTTGATCATAATCATAATCTCCTATCTGAAATAACAGCGACGGCTACATAAAAATAAACTCCAATATTATGCTAGATACTAGAGAAGTCAATAGATCACATATTATCTTAAATATCACAAAATAAGTTGATTCATATGATTTCTATCAACTTAAAATATCTAAATTCTTATTATTATCATGTGATAGGAAAGTATATTAATCATTATGTATGTATTATGATAGTTTTCGCCTATTGGACGAACTACCCAATTATTTTCTTCTAGCTAACTAAATAAAAAAAATTGTCTTCAAATATGATGTCCATATTTGTACTCGAAGTCTCACAACAACTATCATACTTAGAATCATAAAATATAAACATATTAGTTAATTTTTCATGAAAAAAACTTTCAGATTCATCTGGTTAGTTAATACAAGTGAAAATATATCTTAATATATTTTTTACTTCTTCCACCTTAACCCTATGATCCATACAATAAAAAGTTTGAATAAAGAACCAGTATTTTAAATATTTGATTTCTACATGAACAGCTATGACACTAAATGTAAGGTGTCCTCTATACTCATTAAATATGCTAATAATATTGCATATGTACTTGAGTGCAATGAAAATAATGAAGTATACACAAGCAAATACATGTTCGTTATGTCGTAAAAAATCTATAAAAAATTCATTAAAAAATGTATATATCGGAGTTTGAATTGTCAATAATAAATTTATCACACTTACTATTGACATAATTGAATATCACATATTGATAGCAAACACATAACTTTAATATCAAATAGGTTAAATTTCTTATTTTAACCTACTATTTTTGTTTGTTAGGCATTCTAAAACATGAGTAAATTTCTTATTTTTTCTAAGGTATGAAAAATTACTTTTATTCTCGCTTACACTATTAGGTTAATTATGTAACACATATACCTAACATGAAAAATTTTACCTAACAACTAATCTCTAATAGTTATGTGAAACATATTAATGCTGACTTCATTATTCGAAACATTATCAAATATAATACTAATAATTTTATCTTGAATATCATATTCTTTAAAGATCCTCTTCATACATAAATATATGTGTATGACAACTAACCAAGATGTCGGACATCACAGACACAACTCAACTATATTTTTTAAATTCATTAATTCCTAATTATTTTTCTAACTTGTATTATTTTATTATCATTTCTACTAGTTGACCTAGAAATTCAATGATAAAGGGATTAGAAGTAAGTATGCATAATACTAACTACCCTAAAATTCTCTAAAAATCTAATCAAAAGATATATGATAATAATCAGTTTGGTCATATCTTCTCTCCTACGGTGATTGCGGTAAATGAGGAATATCAATGAAGCTAAAGTTGATCTAACTTTAAAAATCTCACCACTCAATTAGATTTGTCTGAGATTCAATATATCATATATTTTGATGCATTTATTGGCATACCTCTTAAAGTGGTCAGTGTCATTAGTACTGCTACATATATATATTTTTTTACAATATATACACTATGTCAATTATTTTTCGTGACTCTTAAAATTTTTATTTTTAATTATATTAATATGAGTCCAAACTAATAAAATTCATTTAATTTTAGGATGTTTAAGTAATTGGATTGAGACCATTAGAGATAAATTAATTTTAACCTTTGATATTTCAATCAAATTATCATTATTATTTATATCTATATCAAAATCATTATCATTAAAATCATAATTTATCATTTGTTTATTTTATTTATAATTCTAAATTTAAAAAACTTATACTTTTAAATTTGTATAAATTATTAATTATAACATAAATTAATAAATAAAAATTATATGTGTACCATGAAAATGTAACTTTATTACAACATCAATCATAATACACTTCTTTTTTAAAACTAGTTAGCCCAAAGCCAAAAGAAGACAACACAACAAATAAGGAGGACAAAGATAAAATGAAAAAAAACAAAAATAAAAATTGAGAGAAATGAGAGAAAATAAATTTAATAAATATCAAAAAATTATATTCTATATATATATATATATATTAATATTAAAATAAAATATTTTTTTTATTTTTTCTATTTAAAATAGACAAATCTGACAATCATCGAATTTGTGCCCATATTGGCCCCGGTTTTCCCATGGGCCACTATGTGGTGTCAAGCTACCTATTTTTATAAGTGTGTTGGGCGGGCACGACCCATTTGATGCCTATAGAAGAGAGAGAAGAGCAAATGGAGAGAAGGGGAGAGGGAAAGAGAAACTAGAGTCAAGAAGAGTGACAATGGTGAAAAAGATAGAAAGGGATGAAGGAAGGAGGCAAGGGTCAGAGAGAGATGAGAAAAGGATGGAGATAAAGGCATAAGGAGAGAAAGGGTGAGGAAAAAAGAGGAGGGAGAGTGTGAGAGTGACCAAGTGAGGGAAAGACAAAGGGTGAGGGAAAGACAAAGTGTGAGAGAATGAAGGAAATGATGGCGAGAGAGAGTGATGCAAGAGAGGGAGAGGGAGAGAGGGGTGAGGGGGGAGAGAGAGAGAGAGAGAGAGAGAGAGAGCGAGAGAGAGAGAGAGATGAGTGAGGGAGGGAGAGAGATAGGGATGAGGGAGAGTTATAGTGGAGCGAAGGGATAAAAAATGAGGGAGAGAGAGAGAGAAGGGGGGCAGATATATGAAAGTAAAGAAGATTAACTAGGGAAAGGGAGAGATAAAATTGTGAATCAACAAAAAAAAATTTACAAAATTTTTTGAAAAAATAAAATGAGTAACATAATTCTTATCAAAAATTATAAGCAAAAAGTGGAAATCACATATTTGTCTCAATTTGTATTCCTTGCCCTGCCCACAAATTTTACATAATTTATTTCTTATCACTAATTATTTAATATATCATTCTCATTGACATAATTCTATCATATATAAATTGACTCACCAAAATTATAATATAAGAAATATATGGTGGAGTGGGAGATAAGTAAATGTGGATTAGTCTTCCCATAAGATGCTAATACCATTATCTATTTGTACATATTTAGTTCAAAAATTCTATCAATCCATAAGTTTGTAGCATTGGCATGTCTAAAAGCTTACGCTCAAGCATATTTTGTTTACATACCAAATCAAGTATATATTTCAATTATAAAAGAAATATCCTCAATTGACCTAACTATTTCAATACAAAGAATTATTTTAGCCCTCTCGAATTCATTTCAATTTTAATTGTGTAACATATTTCCATCTTACAAATCTCAATAACTATAAATGAAAAATAATGTACAGCCCAAGTTTTTATATAATAAAAAATTATCATTGAAGCAACCTACACATTAAATGCTCTCATCAAAAGTATGAAAAATAAAATAAAACAAATTGATATAAGTAGAAACTACAACACTTCATTCAAACTGGTATGTAAAAGTTCAAGACATCAAGTTTGAAAAAAAGAATAATAAATTTGGCATATTCAAGGCATTCATAAAGATATTTGTCGACTACCATGCATCTAAATGTATGTTGTATTAATGATCTCATCTAGTAATTAAAAAAGCATTTTTAAAAACATCTTGACACGCAACTCAATGCAAGATGTTCATAAAATACCTCAAGGCATTAAAAAACGTGGAGCTCCACGATGGAGCTCCATTGAGCTCGAGCTCCATCGAGCTTTCCATGGAGAGGAACAAGGGCAAGGGCGAGGTGAGAGCTCAAGCGAGGTGTCAAATGGGCTGGTCGGCACGGCCCAACCTAGTTTTAGGCCGCCCAACCTGACTACCTTGTCGGGGCCAAAACGGACCCGCGGCACAAATAGAGGTGTAAACTGGGCCGGGCCGGCACGAGGCACGGCACGAGAATTTCTCGTGCCGGTGTCGTGCCGTGCTGAGGCCAACCGGGCCTCGTGCCGTGCATAGCCCAGCACGGTACCTCAGCATGAGTCGAGAAATCCTAATTTTTTTTAAATTAAGGGTTCGGCTGCGCGGCAGCCTGACGGCACAGGACGAAACCCTAATTTTTTTAATTAGGGGTTCAACTACGTAGAGACGCAACGACGCACACCGAAACCCTAATTTTTTTTAATTAGAGGTTCAGCTGCGAGATGGTCCGGGCCCGTGCCGGCTGACCTCCACAAAACCCTGCCGGGCCATGCACGGCACGATACAGTAACCGTGCAGTGCCCGGCACGAAAGCACGGTTGGGTCGGCCCAGCACGTCCCATTTGACACCTCTAAGCCCAAAAACCATCGGGTTCAGCCCGGTTCGAATCAGACAAAACCCTAATTTTTAAAAAAAAATTAAGATTTCAGCGGCGCGTCACCACGCATCTTCTCCCTTTCGGGGCCCGACAGGCGACACGACACAATAGGCCAAGGCACGGCATTATAGCATGTCAGGATGGGCCGGGCCTACACGGCCTGTTTGACACCTCTAGAGGAAAGAGGGGAGTGCAAAGGGCAATGGCAAGGTAAAGGAGAGAAGCTCCATACTATATTAAATTTATTAAAATTTAAAATAGTATTTTAATTTGATAATTTAATAAAATTATCAAATTAATAAATAATATTAATTAATTTTTATAACATATTTCATACTATTTATTAATGAAAAAATAAATTTAAATTTTTAATTTGATAATGATAAAATTAATTTAAATTTATTAAAATTTAATATATTATAAAATATTTATTAAAGCCTTTCATACTATTTTATTTTATTTTTAATATATTATAAAATATTTATTGATTATATTTATAGTCAAATAGTATCTTAAAAAGACTTTTTAAAACTTTGATTTTTAATTTTTTTATTTATACTATTTTATTTTATATATTTTAAAATATTAATTAATTATATATTGTGATGCTTAAAAAACTTATGCCTTAATACATTGAGTCTTACGTCTCCCCTCACAAACACAAAAATGACTCACCTTATACTTTTGTCTTTTAAAACTTTGATCTCATCCTAAATAGAGGTGTCAACCGGGTTGGGCTGGCCCTGTCTGGCACGAGGCACGGCATGATTCGGCCGTGCCTGGGCCAGCCCAGCACGGGAATTTCCCGTGCCCGAGCTCATGTCATGCCCATCCATGACACTAATCGGGCCGTGCCGTGCCGAGGCCAACAGGGCCTCGTGCAGTGCCTGACCTGGCACGATTCCGTGGCCAGTGGCACATCCCACTGGCACGAGACTTGTCCCGCACCCCACCCCACTCCATCGCCAGACACCAGTACCATACGAATAGAGAAAGTAAAACGGGCAGGCACGGGTTCGATTCCACTCCGACCCGACCCGATGTCCCGCGCGACCCGAATCCACCACGCCCAACAGTTAAAAATTTTTAAATTTGAATATCATCCATTGAATTTTGCCTCCAACAGCTAGGGGGCAGAATCTGACGGCCCTCATGATTATGCCCCCTAAAAATAAATAAAAAATTAAAAAAATATAAAAATTACTTTTTTTAAAAAAAAATCACATTGATGGGTTTTCCGATCAGATTTTCGAAAGATCCAAAGGTAGTGCGCATCATACAGACATATTTTAAGCCTGCTTATCGTTGGATTCCTATATCCACATCTAGGAATGACATACTAAATTTTATAAGTTAGAAAAATAAATAATAATTAATAAATTTATGGCATATAGTGGAGTGGTATCCGTGACGTCCGATATCTGGACAAATCATGATAAATCATCTTATGCATGTCTCATTGCCACTATGTAGATTATAACTGGACAATTAATAAAAAAATTTTAAATTTCTATAAGATTTTCCGTCCTCATGATGACCCGGCCATTTTTGAGTGTATGATAAAAATCTTTTGTAAATATAAAATTCAAAATACAATTTTTAGTATCACATTTAATAACGCATCTAATAATGAAGTAGGGATTAACATATTTGTTAGAAATATTAGAGACGCACCATTAGGAAAGATCTTTCACGTCAGATACATATGTCACATGATTAACCTAATTATACAAGCGGGTGTAAATGTGTGTTCCCCCACATTGGATAATATACGTAATACACTAAAATATATTCGCACTCCTCACAGACAACAAGAGTTTGGTAGTCTCTGTTTGTCTGTGAATCCTAAGAAGAAATTCTAATCAAATGTGAGAAACACTGACTGGCTTTAAGAATTTCATAAATGAAATTCCTGAATATTTTTTATGACACGAAGAACATGTGTTCATCGGTTTATACTCTTACGACTTGCATTGCACTCAGGTGCATATGCAATATTAGTAGGATGTTTAGGAAGTATCGAGCTGACCTGACACTTAGTCATATGGCTTCAAAGATGAAAACCTAGTACTTAAAGTACTAGTCCACCGTTCCATCTCATTATTATCTCGCTGCATGCATGGACTCTAGGATTAAGATGGATGGGTTAGATAACATCCTGACTTACATTTCTTCATGCATGAACCTAAAAGACTCACCGGAAGTGAGAAATTGACTGACTTGTTCACATACTACGATATTAGGTATAGTGATAGTAGTAATAGTGAGACTGTGATTACGAACATGGATACCTTATTCGGAGATGATTTTTCTATTCAGTTAGCGAGGAAAAAATGATGGAACGGGCTATCACATAGGAGCGAGCTTTCTCGGTACTAAGATACCGATTACTGCTCAATCCTATCACATTCTGATACTAAGAATCTTAATATATTACAGTGGTGAAAATCATATGAGTCTACTTTTCCCGTGCTACATAGGATGGCACGGGATCTACTGACTCATCTGGTGTCAAGCATAGCATCGGAGTCTACTTTTCTATTGCAGTAAACGTGATTTTAGATAGGAGATCGATATTACGTCCAGATATTGTTGAGGTCTTGGTCTATTTAAAGGATTGGGAGGATTCGAGGTTTAGCATCCAGAATTGTGCTGAAGCTTGGACAGAGACTACATCTGCTGTGAAAGTGGAGAAGTTGATTGTTGATGATAATGATCCATATTATAGTAATTTTGATGTTGCGGTTGATGATGCTCATGATATGCCGATTGATGATTGACGTTGCTGTCAGTTGCCCATGCCCGTCGCCAGACGCCAGTTGCCAATGTTACGTTACGCCACATGTCATTTTTCATTGCCACTTGATTTTAATTTTTGATGTCTCACGGTCACGGACTGACGGACACTATTGATGATTTGTGTTATTTATTCTTGATTCTGCTTTTTGATTTTGATGATTTATTTTGTATTGATTGTACGCTTTTTTATTTACGTTACGTTGTATTTGCTTTGGTTCGATATCTATTGGCCGATTGAACATTTGGTTTGCTTTTGTTTTTGTGACTTTATAATTTTTTTAACGAAATTTTTTGTTTAATTTATTTTTGTGTTTAAATTTTTTATTTAAAACTTTATAATTTAATTATAATAAATTATAATCTAAATTTATTAAAAATTAATAAAAAAAATTTAAATTTATTAATATTTTATATTCAACAATTTTCAAGTTACAAATTTACAATTTTTAAACATTATCTATATATAATATAATACATATTTTATATATAGTTTATTACAAAACTTTAAATTTTTAAAAATAAAAAAATTTTAATTTTTTTAGCCAGGCCTGTTCTAGCCCACACATGCCTATTTTGGCCCGTGCGGGCCTAACCCAGCACGGTATATTTACTGTCGGGCCGACGGGCCGTGCCAGGCCAGGCACAATACAGTAACTGTGACGTGTCTGGCCCGGCATAAAAGCACGATCGTGCTCACAAAAAATAGGCCGGGCCGACCCTACACGTCCCGTTTGACACCTCTAATCCTAAATCTTCTCTTTGAGAAAGATGCAGTTTATATTTATGTATTTCATTCACAAGTAAAATACTAGAATGAAGGTCATACATCTCATTTCCACATTGTTATAGTATAGGATAGTGAAAAAATAAGGTACATACCCAATGTCCTCGAGTAAATGCCGCTTCTAAAATATCTCATAAGTAATAATGATCTTTAAATTGAATTCTACCTATGTATTATATATCAAAAAAACTGCATGTATTTTACTTTTTTAGGAGACAATGTAGCCTCCAAGAAAAGTACAAAAGTTTGTTATAGATCTCCTCTCAATGTATTATGGTCCCCAACTCAAATTTGAACATCTTGACTAACTACAAGCGTTCATGATCCATGAAAAAGATCTCACATCCCCAACTCGAATCTAAACATTCTTCACATCTAATTGTTATATCCTCTAACTATGAGATATTATAAGAAAAATAAAAATATATACTATCATTTTGATCAATGAAGAGTAAGTGTCCTAATAGTCCACACTAAACGTCCGCATCAATCCCCTCGCTCCGAGTCTCACTTTAAGGAGATCTACCTTTCCATCTATATTTGTTTTTATAGTTAACACTCACTCATGGTTGTTGGCAGACTTTTATGAATATTATAGTACTAGTTCCAAAGTCTAATTCGAGTAGAGAATATGTAATTCTTTCATCATGAAAAGTATTAAAAGAAATAAAAAAATTAACAAAAAGTATGACAAAACTTGTAAAATCAAGTGTTGAATATAACTACTTTGTCTTTTCTGAAGAGCAATCAAAAGATAAAGATCAAAGATGCTAGACGCATAATCATTTAGCTCCTCGATAGACTTGTCACTAGTCTGAAAAGGCTATGCATGTCCCTCTCTCCTATTATAAATACTCAATTCTGAGTAATTAAATCTCCTAATTACTAACTCAATAGCAATTCATATAAAAAAAACTTTTGGACCATTGTGTCATCTGATCCTATATATTTTCTTTCTCAAAAAATCTCACTCTCTTCTAGAATCACCATTATATATATTTGTTGATAGATATAATGACTCTATTAAAAAGAAAATCATATTCAGTATCAACATATTCAGATATAATTGATGTATAACTCTTTGTACCAAGTGTTAATCCTAGCGAGATCATAAGTGAGGAAGGAAAAATAATGGATTGAAGTGGAAATCCTTGCAATCACACTCTTCAAAGACTCATTAAAAAATGAGTCATAAAAAAAATAATATTTACACTCACTATAATCCTATCAGTCTCTGTTTAAAAATATTTATACCCTCTTTTGAGTATTGAATTATCCAACAAAGATATATATCAAGGTCCTAGATTACAACTTATCTCATTTTAGAGAGATCTAAAACAAAACAAACACACCTAAAAACTCTATGAGACAAGCTAAACAATCTCTTTTTAGAATATAAGATTTAAATGAATTTATGCTAAAAAAAACAAAATCGGTCATCTGAATGATGAAGTAAATTACAGTTAAAATTGCATCTCCCTAAAAATATTTCAAAATTCTTTTCAAATAGGAATAACTAAATTATTTTAATCAAATATTTATTTTTTCTTTCAACAATCTCATTTTATTGGGGTATATCAATACAGGAAATCTAATCTATAATCTCATGATCTATACAATAAGTGTATAATCTAGTTGACATCTATTCTATGTCAAACAAATCCTTACTATCATGAAATGTCTAAAAAATAAATATTTTATAAAATTAATTTTTTATTATTTTATGAAATTTCTAAAAATAAAAAAAAAATATGATTTAACACGAAATAAATATATCAGTGTATATCTCGAGTAGTCATCAAAAAATTGATCACGTACCTAAAATCCTTTCTGATCACATCTTTACTACATTCTCATATGTTTGAATGTATCATAATGAATAAATCATTACTCAAGCCAGACTAGGATGTATGATAAAAAATTCTAATAAATTTTCCTAGCTAACATGTCACATACTCTGGAGTCATAACACTCTTACTATTAAGATAAAGTATTTTCAACTTAATCAATGATGGATGATCAAATTGATAATACACAAGTAAAAGGTTTAATACATAAAAACATC
Organism: Sapria himalayana; assembly: GCA_029783825.1. Lineage (NCBI taxonomy): Eukaryota > Viridiplantae > Streptophyta > Magnoliopsida > Malpighiales > Rafflesiaceae > Sapria > Sapria himalayana. Next base: position 2,770,453 of record JAREIK010001156.1, read on the forward strand.
TAAAATAAGATTTTATTATCAAAAAAAAAAATTTATAATTCACATTGATCAATCCCAAATAAAATTTTCCTCAAAGTTTCATCATCATGTAAACAAAAAAGTAAAAATAAAACCAAAGTTAAGTAATCTAGAGTTGACAATTTAGTTGAGTAATCTAAAAAACAACTCACAAAAAGTAAATTAATAAAACAATCATAAATAAGAATGAAATGGAAAATTAATAAAGATTCAAATTAGATATTATCACATCACAATTCACATTACTTTCAAATATTTATTATTGACTATAAAATTTTCTCAGAACAAAAAAATATATTATTATGAAATACATAACTGAATATTCATTATATTCAATCTACTTATTATGGCATATTCATAACCTGCATTCTAGATATGAATGTCCATCTCTCTATTCAATATATATATATATATTCAATACATTGACAAAAATGATGTGTGTAACCTTGTTTTCTTATAAATAGAAGCTTATTTTGATTATTGTAAAGATGAATGAGATGTTTATTCTCTCCATTATATTTTATAATAAATATAATAAATAGGATATTATTACCAATAAAATAAACATAAATTCCTATGTCAAAAATCCAATTATCAATAATAAAAGTACGAGTGAAACAACTAATAATACTTAAAATAAATAAAAAATTTGTTGGTCTTAGAGAAAAAAATTTTATGCTCATCTCTAGCAAGTATAAGTGTCAAAGTGGATTTACTCTATGAGGACTCATGGATAACTCAAATAGTTAACATGACTCTCTCAATATAATGTAAAGCTCTCGCCCTCATCTTTAAAAATAATATCTAATAGTTATCTTTGGTGTGACTCATCCTCTTATAATATGTACACTGAATTGAGACTCATATCTCTATTTCTATTATGATAATACCTTTGAACATTAATGAACAATCCAAGATCAAACTACACCAACTTAGGGTTATTACCCTAACTCTTATTTTATGCTCAAAATTAATTGTACTAAATTAGGATTTCTTTCAAATCATAATTTATAAAACTAAAATTCTTCAAAATTTAAATTAAATGAATCAAGGTTTGTATCATGATTTCCAATATTGAGCCAAGGTTCACTTGTTGGACAAGTAACTAAACTAGAAAATGTATTAATTCATGGTTCACTTGTTGGACCAATGATCATCAATCAAATTACTACCAATCCTTTATCATACCGATGACATCATAAAATATTTTATATATTATTAAAATTAAAAATAAATAAAAAAATTCCACACACATATATAGATGAAAATTTTGATAAATATAAATATATAGTACTTAAATTTTATTAATATTTCAAAAATATTAATAAAATATCAAAAATATAAATTATTCAACATTAATAAAAATAATTGAAAAAACTTATAAATATTATAAAATATATAAAACATATATTAAATTATTTTATAAGTATAACTGACATTAAATTTATTTAATTTAATATATATAATTCTATAAATTAAATAATGATATATATAAATAATTTTTTAATATTTATATTATTTATATTTAATTATCTTAAACATGATATAAAAAATTAATTTAAAATATTATAATGATATTTGTATATTTTAGTTATTAATTAAATATAATATATAAAATAAAATAATTAAGATTAATTAATTAATTAATTAAAATTATATTTTTATAGTAATGTCGTTGAAAAACTTACTATTTGCATGTACAATCAAATATGTCCAAATAGCCTAGGTGATAAATGGGATGTTTTGCAACCCTCGAGTCAAGGGTTTGAATCCCATGCCCATCACAAATTTTTTTCAAAGTTGGCGCACAGTAAGGTCCAGTTCCCTAAAACCCAATCTATTTTAGCGATCCACCAGTCCAACTATTGGTCTTGCTGGTTTGAGCCCATTTTATGGGATACTAGCCCAATTTATAGAACTAAACTGATCTGATGACAGGTTGACGGCTGAACCAATCCGACCAGTTAGTTTGGTCTAGTTTTCTGCTAATTTATGCCATATTTCTGCTAGACCAAACCTAAATTAGGGTTTCTTCCCAAGATTAAAGTTTCTTCCCAAGATTAAAGTTTCTTCTATCACTGTCACTAAAACCTAGCACTGCCAATATCACATAAGCAAGCATGATCTCATGGCTTTCCCTTTCACAACATCACTGAAGTGAGAATTGATGCTCATCACACTCAATGGGTGTGACGAATATATAGACGATACACAGTAATGTGCGCCTTCTTCCTCCATCATGTGTGCATTGCAGATGCACAAAAACTTACCTCTCTCGAGTTTATAATCCTAAAACACCCTAGGATTGATTTTCCCTAAGGTATTACTCTGATACCTTGTAGAGTTTTAGGACACAAATAAAAATGTATTCACACCCAATGAAAAATAGTGTATATCCTAATTTCTTATATAATAGATAAATGTGTAATTGAAACATCCCACAAGTTGAGTGCTCCTATTAAAAGTATGAAAAATAAAAATAAATAAAACAATACAAGTAAAAACAACACATATATTTAAAATATTAAAAAAATTATTAGATTGGTTCAAATAAATGTCAGGCCATCCTAAGGGAGTATAGAGGTGTTTATTGGATCGTGCCGACCAGCACAGCCTAGTCCGACTTCATTAGAGGCAAGAAAATGACAAGGCAATAAACTATAGGACATACAAGGCCTACGTGCTTCCCGTGCAAGCAGTGCATGCTGGCACAATGAGCCAACCTGACGTGTAGCTTGTGTAAAATAAATGCAAAAAACAAGCTATAAAATAAAACAAATTATAAATTAAAATTACAACACTCCATATTGAATTGGAATATAAAGAGTGCCAAATTATAGGAACATGGGTTGTATATATAGTCTCATTCTGAATTATCTCACTTGGAAAAAATTAGCAAACTTTATATGTTTCGTCTACTCATGAAATATCAAATTAGAAATTATGTCTTGTCATTTTAATATCAACATAAAAAGTGGAATAATTTTATTACTTATCAAAAAAAAAACATAAAAAGTAGAATGTCACAAAAAAATATTACTACATGATCTCACGTAATAAGAATATCATCACTCAATCACAACATAATCAAACCTATTAATATAGATATCACCTCATCAATCATTTCTCACAATTGTGTCCATATCACGTAGCGAGTCATTTCATCCTGATAAGTCAATTTGTATGTCAATAGCTAAACAATAATATCAAACAAGTCAAATGTCATAGACAAATATATAAATGAAACTAAGTCTCAAACTTTTTTACATTTATGACATGGATCAAATATATTAGTAATACACAAATCAATCAATTATCATAAATAAATCAGTAGTCATATATCGATCACCAAATAATCATTTATGACATGGATCAAATAATCATTTAACTCAAAAATTAAATTCTCGTTGGGGTGGCTCACAATGAATGTGTTTGTCTTTAATTTTCATCAAGCTATAACTAATGGTCATACACTAATTATAATCATTTTTCTCGACAAGAGGAACACAGAAAAAATTAACACCAAATATTGTTTTTTGTGTGTGTGTTCAACAAAACCATTATCACTACACCAAAGCAATATACTTCACTCCTACACCAAGGCAATCAAAAGAAACCATATTGTAATATACCAACATAATCACAACACAAGCAAAGCACCATACCAAAGCAAATAGAACAAGTTGATGCATGCTTCAGCAACCACACCAAAGCAAACCACATTGTAGCATCCACACTAAAACAATCAAGCAGGCCAACACTACTACACCTCCACCACACAAAATTGCACACCACCGCACAACCTCTACTTACCATGACATAATAATAGGCACAACCACAATACACCACTAAATGATGTTAGCTTCATCATATGAACCATCATAGGAACTACCACAAACTCACTATACCATTGTGAAACCACTGTTCCACATCCATAGACCACTATTCATGCTACCATAGAAGAAACAACATGCAAAAATCTCAATGGGATAACGACAGTGCCGTTACCAGCACCCAATGCTAGCACACTTTGTTGCTAGGACTCATGCATGATGAACCACCATACCACCACACAATCATCATGTACCACCCACCTTCAAACATTATAAAGCCTCTATACCATGTATAATTCTATTAGGGTTTCAGGAAAAATAAGAGGAAAAAAAAAAGAGAAAAAATAATATTATGTATTTTATTAGTAACAAAACCTAGAAATCACAATATTATATATACTCAAGTTAGGACAACTCACATCCCAAATGCTCTCATATGTACTAACATAGCAAAAAAATAACATACATTAATAAATGATACAAAACTTCAACAATTATTATGTTGTTGGTATATATTAATATTATTATTCCCAAAGATTGAAATGTCAAATCGAGTAGGTGGCTCAACCTATGACCCGACTAACCAAAAAGTGAGCATGGCACAGCACGACCCACCTCCATGAATCATGTCGAGCCTAATGCGGCCATCTACGTTCCATAAGTGTGTGGTGTGCCACATGTGAGTGTCACATGCTGCATGGGTTCCATGTGCTACATAAGTGTGTCACATGTTGCAAGTCTGTGTCGTGTGCCACATGTATGTGTCACAGGTTGCTTGTGCATGGGACAGGCTGCACATACATACCACGTTTCTCCTTTGTGTTCCATGAGCCATATGTGCATGTAGCAGGCTGCCCATGGGTTCCTGGTACTACTCAAGCCAGGGCACGTGCAAACCATGAGCCAAGGCACAGACTCATGCCCTGATACGGACCTAAGCACAAGCTCGAGTTTTTTTTTTTGATGATTTCACAATGATTCAAAGAAATAGGCAAAGAAAGAAAATCAAATATCAATAAAAAACTCAATAATCAAATATGTGCAAAAAGTTCTCTTATATAATGGACAAATTAGATTGAGAAAACTTACATGTTGTATCTTCTCATCCATAATAAAATAAAGGCAAAAAACAATCTATAAAATGAAACAAATTGTAAATTAAAATTATAATACTTCATATCAAGTTGGTGCATAAAGATCTAGAATACCAAATTAGGAGGCCATAAATTATAAATAGTCTCATTCTGAATTTTCTAACAAGTCGTCTCATCCTAATAAATCTTTTTGTATGTCAATGGCTAAATAATAATATTAAACAGGTGAAACATCCCAGACAAATATATCAACGAATCTTAAGTTTCGAATTATTTTACATGTGTAATAAGGACCAAATATACTAGTAATACTCAAATTAATTGACTATCATAGATAAATCAATAATTATATATCGATCATCAACTAATCATCAAACTCAACCTTAGGTTGCTCATCAATCAAATATCTTATGTATCTTTGGCCCAAATATTAAATTTTCATTAAAGTAGCTCACAATGAATGTGTTTGTCTTTAATTTTCATCAAACTATACCAAGCAATCATATACTAATTATAGTCATATTTCCAAAGATTAACACAAAAAAAATAAACACCAAGAAAATGTGTGTGTGTGTGTGTGCACGCGAGCGTGTGTGTGCGCATGAGCGTGTGTGTGCGCATGAGCATGTGTGTGCGCATGAGCGTGTGTGTGCGCATCAGCATGTGTGCGTGTGAGCGTGTGTGTGCGTGTGAGCGCATGTGTGCGTGTGAGTGTGCATGTGCGTGTGTGCGTGTGAGCGTGTGAGCGCGCATGTGGGTGTGAGCATGTGTGTGCGTGCGAGCGTGTGCACACATGTGTTCAAAAAATCTATGGTCACTACACCAAAGCAATATACTTCACTCCTACACCAAAGCAATATAATTCACTCCTACACCAAAGAAATCAGGTGAACCACACTGTAATATACCAACAAAATCAAAACAAAAGCAAAATGCCACACCAAAGCAAAGCAAACATAATAAGTTGCCGCATGCTTGAGCAGCCACACCAAAGCAAACCACATTGTGGCATCCACACAAAAACAATCAAGCAATGCAACACTACTACATATCCACCACACAATACTGCACACCACAGCACAGCCTCTACACACCATGACATAGTAACAGGCACAACCCCAACACACAACTACATTATACCTGCATCATCACATAAACCACCATGAAAACTACCACAAACTCACTATATCAGTGTGAAACCACCGTTGCACATCCATAGTCTACTATTCACACTACCACAGAAGAAATAACATATAAATCAAAATAGAATAATGGCAGCACATTTACCAGCACCCAATGCTAGCGCACATTATTGCCAGCACTCATGCACGGTGCACCACCAGACCACGACACACATCACCATGCACCATCCACCTTCAGACACTATCAAACCTCTGATACCATGTACAATTCTATTATGGTTTCATGAAAAATAAGAGAAATAAAAAAGAAGAAAAAGAAAAGACAATAAAAAAATAATAATATTATATATTTTATTATTACCAAAACCTAGAAATCACAACATTATATATACTCAAGTTAGTGTAACATACATCCCAATGCTCTCATACGAACTAAACTCACATAGAAAAATAATAAAATAAATTAACATATGATACAAAACTTTAACAATTATTATATTGTTGGTATATATTAATATTATTATTCCCAGAGATAGGAATATCAAATCGAGCAGGTGGCTCAACCTATGACCCAACTGGCCAAAAGGGGAACAATGACACGGCACGACCCACCTCTACAAGTCGTGTCAAACCTAATGGGGCCACCCACATTCTGTAAGTGTGTAGTGTGCCACATGTACGTGTCACATGCCGGATGTGTGTGCCACGTGCTGCAAGTGTGTCTAGCAGTCTAGCACGTTGCATGTTTGTGTCTTGTACCGCATGTATGTGTCACGGGCTGCCCATGCGTGCTGCAAGGCTCCTTTGTTTTACATGGGCCGCTTGTGCGTGTTGCAGGCCGCCGATGGGTGCCTAGCATTGCTCGAGTTATGGCTCGTACAAGACATGAGCCAAGGCGCAGACATGCCCTGAGACAGACCTGGGAACGAACTCATGTTTTTGCACAAATCAGGACACAAGCATTGGCCCATGTTGGGTTTCAGATGAAACCAACCAACATGAATTTCTACCCTAAAGGGGTAATATGTCATGTCGAGTCACTTCTTTTTGAGCTGTGCTAAGCTGGCACAGCTCAAATCTCAAACCATGATGTGCCTAGCAAGGTAGGACAACCCATTTGGGCAAAAAAAATGGGTTGCCCAGCCCAACACAGCTCATTGGACACCTCTACCCAAAGATAGAAAAAAATAATATAATTGAAGGAATTCCTTTAAATACAATATCAAACAAATAATTATAAGAAACTCAAGTATTTTATTGGTACAAAAGTTATATACATCTGATAAGAAATTATTTTATCTAAAAAAAATATGTAATGACTATTCTTATTGAATTTAATCTTTTGGGTTGTACAACAATAGAGATATTTTTTAAGTTATAAATTATTTTTTGGATTATCCTAATCAAATTTATATGAATAATGACTATTTGTATATTTAAGCATGTGAAAAAAAATTTTAAACTTAATATTTATTTCAATGATCTTGAACATAATCAATTGATCAATTTTTCTAATTTTAGTTTATACATCATCATCTTATGTTGACAAGAGATCTAATTTGAGATATTATATTTTTGTGAAAATAATTATTTCAAAAAAATTAAAAATTAATTAATTATTTCTAGGTCCGATATAAAAATAAAATATCATATTACATCCATTACTTGATAAATTCTTTGGATAATAATTCAATTTTTTTGTTTTTGATTCAAATATGTTTTATAGTAATAGACAAATAGTCGAACATATAGTTTCCAATTCATTTTTTCTTGAATAGACAAAATATATAGAGATTTATTATTATTTAATCAAGAAAAAAATATAAGATGAAAATATTGCTACTACATACGTTCTCATTATAAATTAATCTACAAATATCTTTGTAAAGTAGCTTGGAGCATCAGATTTATCTTTTATTTCTTTCATATTTAGTGTGAGAGACATATATGCACTAGCTTGGATATTCATATTGAAATTTATATATGTGTGTATGTGTAATATTTCTTAATTATATATTTATTTTTATCTTTTGATGAATTTATATACTTCTAAGTTATATTTATGATAAGTAGTGAGTGACAATATTATTGAAGTGTTCCAAATACAACTTATATTTACTCATGAATTATGATTTAAATTATTATAATATCAATTGCACGTCCCTTCTATTAACAATAACAAAATATAATATTCATCAATAAAATGATTACAAATTAATATTTGGGATAACGAAGATCATTGCCAACAAATTGATATTTGGGATAATGAAAATCATTGCTAGCAAATTGAGATTAACTAAAAATAACATAGTCAACATTGACTAATTTTAAATTTCATCTTTAAACCACTACTTCTTTGAGACATCTAAAAATTCTTTTGTATTATTTGAATGAAATTAGCATGAATTTACTTAAAATTCCACATTATTATTAAAATAAGAAACTCACAAAAACTGTTAAGAGCCTAAATAAGGTTGAACCTAGATAGTATTCCAGGGATTGTGCAAGTCACTTTATACCTTGGAAAAGATAATAAAAGTAGATTATATTACATCTACCTATTATTTTGAAGTAGGAATCATACACATCTATGAGATCAAGAAGATATGAATTGTAAATATTAACATGCAAACAGATTCCAATTCAATATTGAAACACGCCCAAATTCATAAGTAGCAGAAAATTATTACCTGTTCAAAAATATCTGACCAGAAATCAAAACAGACCGAACATGAGCATGGGAGACAGCACCTAACATTTCTACTCGATCTTGAAGTAAGTATTTTTCCCTCATCTCTTCTAGTCGCACACGTTTTGGTCCATCACCACCAACAATGAATCTAACCTTTAAAACCCAAAAGAGAAAAGATAGCATCCATCTAATAACAGACAAGCACAAATTGAAATTTCTAAATCTTACATATAAATGTTTCAATTTTATACTTTAAGCATACTATTAAATATCATCATTATCAACCAAACATCATCCCAATTATTAAATATAAATACACTAAAAAAATAAACACAAATAATATTATATTTCATATGAATAACAGAATAAGAAAGAAATAGAAAGCAGCATGTACACATGAGAAAAGAAAATAAATAGGAACATCCTATCCCTATAGATCTAGAAAATCCACATCAATCCCAAAAATATATAAAAAAAAATATAGAATTAGCTAAACACTCCTTGAACTAGTAAAAAGATATCTCAAGCATAAAGCTTAAAAACTAAAATTAATCAAAATACTCTCAAAGACTTCTAGAACATATCTAGTAGTTAACTTCTAGTATGCACATAAATTATGGTAATAATTATGAAGTTGCAGTTCCAGCTTGTTTTTAATTTAAGGCTTGTTTTTATATTTTATTTATTTATTTTATTATGGATGAGAATATCAAACATATTTGTTGTCTCAGTCCACTTTATTTATTTAAAGGGCACGCCATAATTTTTAAAAGTATTACCCAGGCACACCTCGAAGTGCGCCTCGAGACATTTAAAGAGAAAATGTTTGGAGGTGTTTCAAATAAAATGTGCCTCAAAAAAAAAATGCATGCCTATTCTAGTAAATCATCACTAAGGCAAACCTTGCTTGCGCCTTTTACGCAGCAGGTATGAGGATATGCATTGTGGAAGCTTATGTGGCTATGAATATAAACTGAAAAAAAAACACTATATAATGCATGGGACAGTGACCCTAGTCCTGAATTGTGAATTCCCAATTGAGAGAACTTTAGGCAGCATAGCGCTTAACCTCAGGAGCAAAGAGTGCTCCACTTCATGGGAAAAGTGCACCTTCTCCAACGAGTAGTGCTCCATCTCATAGAATAAGTGGACCTTCTCCCACAATGAGTGCTCCACCTCTTTCATCTCCAAATATATTATCATCTCCCACTATTCATGACTTTGTCCTCTAGACTTGAAGTTTGGGGGTACATATTGAGGGAAAGACATATGCCTTTTCAGCTCTCGGCTTCATCTCTCATTATTTTCTTCCTCTTCATCTCTTTTGGTATTGAACACAGAGTTCATATAAAAATGAAAATTATACCCAATACAAAAGTCTCCCTTTTTAACATAAAGTATGAGAGAAATTAATATCTCAACATCTTTAATTTCAAAATTTAAAATGAGTAAATCTGATTAGTCTCGAACCATAGATCTTCCGCTCTTGGAGGTTTGAAGAAAGGCACATGTCATCGTATCAAGGCATGACCTCCAACAAATGTATGCAACACAATTATTTCTCAGGTAATTAATCGATACAATATTACTCTCACACAAATACATTTGCCTTTAGAATTCTTATAAAATCAGATATGTTAGTGTTTATGTAATTATACAGACACAAAATTTATATATAGAATTTAAATCATTTTGTGTGTGTGTGTGTGTGTGTGTGTATACAAAATTTATATACTATATTATATATATATATATATAATGCATGTGTCATAAGATAACAAAATCAAAAAAATAAAAAATTAAGTTAAATATTATTATATCTAATGACTTTAAAAAATTGTTACTAACTACAATAATATTCTTAAAACTCAAAAAAAAATAATGAATAAATTATGATAATCTATGAAATAAGTATAGGTTCCTAAATTGATAATTCAATAGTCTAAATAGCATGCATGTACAAGCGACAAAACCAAAATCACTTAAGGAGGAAGAAGTCTATGTTGTTGGATGAACTAAAGAGGACCCTTTGATGGCTCCAACAATGAGTTTGTCTCAATGTAATATTCTCTGCCTCCTCTCTGAAAATAACATCCAACAACTATTTTTAATATAGTTCATTATTCTATAGTGGATACACTTAAATGAAACTTTCTTCCATCAACCTTTTCGACAACAATCTCCATGTTAACACCACCAACTAAACTTCAGACTTCCAGAAAAATAATACTATTGAAATTTGATAATTTTTTCTCTAAACCCTAATTTAAGCAAAATAACAAAAAATCAAAATTGCTCTAAAATCCAAATTTTTTCAAGACACCCCAATTCTATAGTAACCCTAATCTAAGCTGCATCATCTTCTATGCACTACACACCACCAAAATTACATAGTCATACCAATTGCACACCATCTAAACTCCACCACAAGGTTTAACCATCACCAAAATCCCTTGTGCATGATATTGACATAGTGAGCATCGAAACACAATGACTATGCACAAAAATTATGTACATTAATTGTGTCATTTCTCTCTCTTGGGTTTGTGACCCTTCACCCACACGTGCACAACTCTGATACCATGTATTTATAGAAAATTATAAAAAATATAATAAAAAGACTCAATATATAAAAACATACAGGCAATGCTCTAACATAAAAGACAAATCCAAAAGGAGCAAACCATAGCTTGGATGCTCCCATCAATAAAACATAAAAAATACACAAAACAATAAGCTTAAAATATATTACAATGGCCATGTCAAAATTGATTTAGCCCTACTTGCACAAGCTATATTTGCAAAAGCTTCTACTTAGAATCTATTTGCTAGACAAGCTTAAAACATATAGATAATGGTTTGACAATAAGATTATTGAATTTAGATTAACTTCAAGTTCAATGACCATTTTATTTATAAAGAATTTGCTAGACAAGATAGTGTTAGGTTGATTACTAGTATTGATCTTCTATTTTAATTTGCAGAAGTTCCAAGACTAGTTTATTATATGCAAAAAAATATTTATTCAACTTATCATAAAATCCTTAGGTCGATAGTAAAACTGATGTAATACAAATTATAAATTTAAAAATAATTAATAATTAATGAACTTAAATACATATTGAAGTGATATCTGTGTTGTTCGATATTTAAAATAATTATAATGAGATTCCTTTCGCATGAGTCACTACCCACTTTATTAATTCTAAAATAGAAATTAAATAAAAAATTATTTGAATTTTATGAGATTATTCATCTTAATAATAATTTTGCCATATATAAGTCTTTCGATAATCTTCCGGAAATATAAAACACAATAAAATTTATAATATAATATTTAATAATACTTTAAATAATAGTATCACTATGAGTATATTCATGAGAATCATTAAAAATAGTCTCTATATCTAAGATTTTTTATGTTAAATATACATTTCACATAATTAACCTAACAACATAAACAAGCTTAAAAATAACTTTACCATCATTACAACAAATTAGAAATACATTAAAATACATTAAAATACATTAAAATACATTAAAATATCTAACAAACTATAAGAAATTTACAATTTATGTAAATTAATAGGCCTAAAAAAATCTTAACTAGATATTAGATATTATTAGAATTCAATATACTTTATGTTAAATTCGTGTTAGTTACCAATAAGTAATATTCGACTTGATTAATAATAAAATTGCTAAAATGATAATCATTAATCATATTAAAAAATAAATTTTATTTTTTAAAATTCATTAATTTTTTGTATGATACAATGAATTTATGTTCATCCATATATGCTTCCATAATTTTTATTACATTCAGGTACATATATGACATATATAATATATTTAACCAATATATACTCATATTTTAGTGACATAGATATTAAGTTGGAAAAAATATGTATTTAAAATACTAGATTATTATTTCATTTTTTATTGCTTAGCTGAATGTATGTATTCCATAATTAAAATCAAAAGAATAATAAATATAATAAAATACATATCTAGTTTATTAACATATCATAAAAATAAAACAATAAAATTTATAAATAATTAAAAAATATATTAATTATTACGAAGAAAATATAATAGATTTAGCGAGGCTATAAGCATAAAAATTAATATTGTACTCGAAGACCAAGATTTTTCAATTTAATTAAATAAAATAAAAAATAAGATACTCCATCAAATAAATATAAGTTATCAAAAATATTTAAACATTGATTACTATTTTATTTTATCTTATAATGCTATAAGGAACTAAAAGATATCGAGTTAGTGGATATCATACGTATTCACATTTCACGTGCTATCTAAAATAACATATGATCTATTAACTCTTTCAATATTTGGTATAACATCAGAATCTATTTTTTTATGATTATGAATATTATTTAAGATAAAAAAACAATTAGATATTATAGAAGTCATGTCATACTTAAATGATTGAAAAGATGATCATAAGAATTTTCAAGATAAAACCCAAGCACTGCTAGACTACAATTAGATATGAATAATAATTTACAAGATAAAACTTATCAATACGATATGAAAATCAAAATTAGTCAAATTAAAAGATATTAATCTTTTAATTTTTATTACTTTGACTTACCATTTGTATATATTTTTTTAGGTTTTGTTTCATTTTATAAGATTATAATGTTTTATTTTATTTTATAAGTGTCAAAAATGTATGATTATCATGTATATTATTATGTAATATTTTTTTTAATTTCTTTAATTTTCATTCTAATTTTAAATTAAATATTTTTTGAATGTCATTTAATCTTTCTCTAATTTATAATTTCAAATTTAGTATTTTATAATTAATTATATGTATATGTTATATAAATATTATATATATATATATATATATATATATATATTATATATAAATTATAATATATGCAAGTGCAACTGCAGGCTTCAGCTGTGCAGCAGTGAAGCTGCACTTGTGCAGTGTGCTTGCTGGGCTGCTGCCAGCTGCCAGCTGCCAGCCTGCCACTAACCAGCAGACCCAGCACCTGCATACATCGCTGACAATCCACAGTAGTCCAGGGCCTGGGCCTGGGCCCTGGGGCTGCCAGCTATAGAGTTTAGACCAGTACCAGCCACATCCAGGAGCCCTGTGGCCTGGTCAGGGCACCTAGCTCACCTGGTTCAAAATTCAGACCCAGACGAGATGCGGCTGAACAGTGCTACATCCAAGCTAGCCTAAGTAAGGCGAATCCAAACCCTGGCATGCTCATGCCAATTTTTTTGTATTATAACCTAAACCGACATGATAGGCATGATCCCATTTGCAACCCAGCATAGTGCCGTGCCGGCATAGCTGTTAAACCATGTCAAGCCTAGCCCAACATAATACAGTGGCTTGAATGAGCTACCCAAAGCTAAGTTGTGTCAGCTCAAGATGACATGTTTGTCACCTCTAGAGAGAATATATAATTCACTAAACTTAATAGCAAATAGAATTTTCCTTATAATTTCTTAATTACATGAATAAATATTAATAAAAAAATAAAATAAAATAAATTTTTAATTTTTAATTTTAAATTTTTAATTTTTTTTGAAAAAGTAATTTACAAAATAAGTTAACAAAACAATCAAAAATAAATAAGATACTAGAAGTAATTAATATTCAAGGTATATACTATCATATCTAATAATTTTCGAATATTTAACATTAACTACAATAATATTTTTAAAATAAGAAAAAAATATAATAAACATAATATTAGTGTAAGCTCTTATGTCAATAATATCTAAATCTACAATAAATATACAAATGAAACAATAAGCAATATCCAAAAATAAAATTAAATAATTTGATATTGTATTAGAGAATAGTGATTTATACTCTTTTCTAATAAGTATAAAAGTCACAATGAATGAATTATGTGATCATTAGAAAAGTCTAGTAGTCAACATGTTTCTCTCAATATTGTATAAAACTCTTAGTATTATCTCTGAATATAATATTCAATAATTATTTCTATAATGATTCATCCTCATACTAAGGATACATTGAATTGTGATTCTCCTTCATCTGACTCTACTACGATAATATCTCTTCATGTTGTGTTAGAAAATTATGGTTCACCCAAATAAAAAAAATTACAACCAATTAGAATTTTTTACAAAACCTATTTTATTTATTACAAATCTCTCAAAATCCTAATTAGAATTTCTACCCAAAAAATTCCATCGTCAATGTTGTGCACCACCATCTACCACTTAATATTGCTTCTCAAAAATGATATTGCACCCACCACCGCATGCCACAACCATGCACCTTTGTTACCCCCTCATACCACAACCATACACCTTGTTGCCACCACCATACCAAAATTGGGTCATGTTAGCCCAACATGGCATGTTTTTCATTTCTAGAGAAAATACACAAGTCACCATACATAATTCCAAATAGAATCTTACTTAGAATTTCCAAATTAAAATTAATAAAAATAAAAATAAAATTAAGTTATCTAAAAATTTAAATCACTGAGAATAAGTTAATAGGACAATTGAAAATAAACAAAATATTAAAAGCAACATATAATCAAGCTTTATATTATCATATCTAACAGCTTTCAAATTGATTATAATAATATTTTCAAAATAAGAAAATAATATAGTAAATATATTATGATTACAGATAATATGAGTTTTAGCTTGTATGGTGATAATCCATAAGTCTGCTGTGAGTGTACAAATGAAATAATTAGTAATACTCAAAAAAATAAAATTATTTGATATTATCTTGAACAAAAGTGACATATACTCCTCTCTAATAAATATAAATATCACAAAGAAAGAATTATGTAAGAACCCCTGAATGACTCTGTTAATTAGACTATCTCACTCAATATTGTGTAAAACACTTGATATCCTCTCTAGATATGATATCCAATAGTTATCTCAAGAGTGATTCATCCTCCTACAATGGATTCACTAAAATATAGTTCTCATTCATCTAACTCTCTATAATAATATATTTTTATAATGTATCATAAAATTATGATTCATACAAATAAAAAATCTTGTGCCCAATTAGGATTTTTTACTAAATCTAATTTTATAATTTTAGAAATCTCCCAAAATCCTAGTTAGATTTTCTACCCAAGATACCATTGTGCATTGTGATGTGCCACCATGGCCACCTAAGGTTGCTTCCCAAAAATGATGTTGCACCCCCATGTGCATCTCTGTTTCCACCACCACAGATGTCTCGGCTTCCACTACAAACCACTAAGTGCCTCTACTGCTAGAAAAGAAAATTCTATGTTTTTGTTATAACATAGCTATGATATCATATTAGAATAATATAATACTAAAAATTAAAATAAAATTATACTCTAAGAAATATATATATCAAATATTATTATATTAATAGACAAAAATAATAGGACCATCTCACATATAAGGTGCTCCCCTCATCTATCAAAAATGCAATTGCAAACAAATGGAAGTACAAATTTTCATTTTTTTTTATTTTTTACATTTTTAATTTAGCATAATAAAAAATAATAAAATTGTGACACACTCCAATTGCATTGCTCCTCCAACACCAACACTAATCTTTACACTATCAAATGAGACATTTCTCTTTGATCAATTTATTTCTAAAAAAATATGTAAATTTGAAAAAGCTTAAGTCATGGTTGAACTATTTTTGTTTATGCTAAAATACTAAATTTAAAATATGAACTCATATGTTTCCCAAATTAATTTCTTGAATAATTACTATTATATGGGCTTGAGAAATATTTATTCTCCTATCCCCTTGAGAAAATAGCTTGGTCATGCTCTTCTAACTAGATATTTAGCAATAATTCTAGAGTTGAAAGATATTTTTAAAAAAAGGATGATCAAGACACCAGAAAAGCATACCTAAAAACACAAATAGAACAAAACATAAACCAAGTGTGGAACTATTGCAATATGAACATCTATGTGGTTTAATAACTAAACAAACAAAATAAACTGTTTTTTCCTTGTTGGTTTAATTTTCCAGCTAAGAAACAATACCTAGAAAATATACAGATGACTTTCATTATGCACAAAAAATTATCTCGTTTGTGTATCCAATACATGTCAAACATAATTCACATAAGTTTAATGTGATCATATTTTTATGTGTTTTCATATTCATAAAGAAATTCCTTATATTAAAAAAATAACAATTATCATGAAATCAAAAAATGATGAGATATGCATAATGTGACAAATGGAAGCTCACGTGAGGGAACAAATGACAAACTTTCGGAATGACTTCAACAAGCAAATCTGCACCCTTACGATAAACCAATCGACTTAGCACAATAATAACAATTTCATCAACTCCTCGGCACTCTGATGATGGCTTAAACATGGCAGTGTCCACGGCATTTGGTATTACAAAAACCTTTTCGGGTGGCACACCTGACCGAAGCACAGTATTTTCCTTGCTTGTGTGAGAAACACAAATTGCCTGGCTTACATCTGCTAACGTAAATTGCAATACCTTGTTCATGTGGATGCTTCCAACATCAGAAAAGCCATACAGTGAATGATCAGTAAAAACAACTTTATAACCCATGGTTCGTGCATGCATCAGAGCTTCATGACAAAGAGTAGAGAAGGCTTGATGCCCATGAACCAGAGATATTTTTTCTCTAATAAGAATAGTCCTTATAATAGGAAGTGTTCCATAAATAGTTGGAAACGTATTCTGCATCAAAAATGGTTTCCATGGTAAATAATACACTTTCAGACCACCAGTCATGTATCTAATTCCTGAACGGTTACCATAAGCATGTGTCAGTACCACCACCTAAAGGTTAGCATTAAATCATGTTAATCTCAATTGAAAATGTAACATGAGAGAAAAATATAACCTGAGCTGTTACTTTACGCAACTTATTATTCTCATGGAATCATATATATGTGAAAGATGTAACAAAGATAGTATTTATGCTGCATGTTAGGCACCTTCAGTGGAACATAATGAAAAACAAAGAATCCATTTAACTGACCCTAGCTAGAAGCAGCTGAGGCCATATTGATAATGATGATTTAAAGTGAGAAACTGACATACAATATGAGATAAATAAGCAAAGTTTATTAAATGCCTAGTGATAAAACATATAGCACATATTTTGGCCAATGTCTTATGTGGACACATGGAAAAACATGTGCTGTGATAAGATTGTGATATACCTTGTGACCAAGCTTTATGAGGCACTGTGAGAGATAGTATATGTGATTTTCCACGCCACCAAAGTTGGGATAGAAAAAATCTGAAGCCATCAATATTTTGTATTTTTGCGCTGCCATTGTTCATTCAATAACCTGCAGCAAAATGAAAAATTCCATCATGAGTAACACTTCTAGTTTGAAAACCAACTTATCAGATTAATCTGAATATCTTTCTGAAATCTGAACAATTTTATCAAGTATTATAAAATATGCTCCGCAATGAACATGTAAAAAATAATTAGGGACAGTATGATGAAAAAAAAAACACAGGGATTAACGTGCAATGGAAAGATGCTACTCCGAGGACTCATGATTCCCCCTCCATTCCATTGTGGAATGGAAAGTGTCCATGGAGGTCGATGGCGGTTTCATGGTGATTCAATGGGTCTATGAAGGTTCGCATGGTAGTCCCAACAATGGTTACGAAGGTGGTACCAACACAATGGGGTGTGACTGTTCACATGGGCGGGGCGGGGCGGGGCGGGGCGGGGCGGGGCGGGGCTGGGCGTGTTTCGGGATTTCAGTTTTGAAATTATTTTGCATTCTTTTAATTTGGTGTTAGAATATTGGTTTTTATTCTATTGCATCTTACAATTCAAAAATATGATCATAATCAGTGTGTCCACGAAAGATAATTAAAATTAAAGGGAAATATATATTCATGGTGGGGTACTTCAATAATAATTTAGTTCTTAGATCAAAAATATATAAGACACTTGTAGGATAAATCATCACATGTCGGATCAGACGAGTAGTTAGAAATATATGAAAGAAGTTATGAGACTTAGTTATATTGATATATCCATATGATATATTTTTATAAAAGTAATACATATTCGTTGATATACAAACTGACTAATTAAGATAAGATAACTCATTATGTGATTTGACATAGTTATATGAAAATGATTGACGTAGTAATAACTATTTTGGTAGATTATACTGTCTTAAAACATTTGAATGACCAATATCATAATATTTTATTCTTACATTCATTGAAAATATTGTATATTCATAGTTGTGAAAGTCACAAAGTACACCAAGGTACAAAAGCTTCCTGGAGCCTTGGGGCATAAAGCACTCTTAAGGCGCAGACTTTTTTATATAAGGCGTGCCCTATTTTACATATATTTTTTTAAAAATATAAGCAAATATAATAATCATTTATCATTAAATATCATCAAAAATATCAATCAAACCAATAAAAACATAAATAATATATCTAAACATACAAATTCATAAAATATATCAACAAGTCTAACAAATCTCGACTCTAAAGTTTCTATAAATCTATAAAAATAATCAATAAAATATGTCAATAGCAACATGCAAACATATATTCCTATCAAAATTCATAAATCGTTCAAACAAAATACATTAAAAAAACTAATTTGATCACAACAGTGAACATTTGATCCTAATTTATCATCCATATCCACATAATTATTATCATCATCATTAAATCCTTTCTCGTCCTCCACATTTCCTCAATAATCAATTTCTTCATTTTCATCTATTTAAGAAAAAGAGAAGGCATGGGTCTAGAGTTTGAAGCTATGTCATTCCACATTGATGATGATGGCAACCTACTTGAGCTTGCTCTAGTTCTAGTATCAAATCTAGGCTCCTCAATTTTACTTGCTTTAGCATCATCATCTCATGTCAAGTCATCATCATCAAACACTAAATTATCTCGTGCATCTACATGACCATGAGAATCTTCATCATCGATTATTCCCATCAACTGCTCATTGCTCTCAACAATTTCTTTTAAGATTACTGAGTCAAAGGAATTAGACCCGTCATATATTTTCTTCAAGCTTGATTATAATTGATGTACACCAATTTATTCAAGCATTGGTATTCTAAACTATTTTTCCTCTTGGTATGAATCTGCAAAATTTATAAGCACGTAATTATTTATTATTTATATATGATATTTTTTAAACTTAAAATAATTTTTAATGTTTTTAAAGCACATAATATTACTTATGTTTTCAACGATACTTCAATTTTCTTCTGAACATGATGCACTAGATTTTAGGTTGACCTTCACATCAAACGTTTTTAATTTTGAAGTTAAAGCTCCAAATAAAGTCCACCATTCATCTATAATATAGATAATAAATATAAAATGATTTAGTGATAAAATTCAAATATTTCATCTATTTTATACTATCTAAAATATAATATAATAAATTTGAAAAAAAAAATTAGTAACTAACCCGGTGCCCCGGTCTTCTGTTACGAGAGAATTTGGAGGATAAAGAAGAGAAGATGAGAGTTTGAAGTTATGGATAATTCATTAATCCCTATTCCATTCGACTAAGTTATATAAATAGCATTACATGCAACAGAAATTTGAATACTTCTCAACTTATTCCTAGAAACTAGGTATTTTCATAAGACTAAGAAAAACATGCTAAATAATAGGAACTAAATGAAACTGAATGAAACTTGTTCTCCTTGAACTTATTTGATGCAGTTGATGGTCTATTTATGACATTGTGTGGGTTATGCAAAATGAGTCAAATAACAATCTCCCCCACTTAAATTAGCCTTATTCTCAAAGACAAAGTTAGGATAGGACTTGGAGAAACGCTAAGCATTCTTTCAAGTGGCATCCTTAGTCGTGGTGTCCATCCATTTCACTAAAATTTCTATCCGAGGATGATATTTGACTTTTTGAATTTCACGTCGGGCCAAAATAGTTTTTGGTTGGGGAAGAATAGTGGAGTCATCTGCTACAGGTGGTGGCATGGGAAAGACAGGCTTGATATTCCTTAGGACCTTCCTTAACCAGCTGACATGGACAACATTGTGGATTTGGGACCCAACAGAAAGATCCAATCTATAGGCCACCTGGCCTACCTTCTCGCCTGTGTTGATTTGCTTGACACCTCATTCGTTCCTGTGTGAGTCAAAGGTTGTGTTGTAATTCTCATAAGATTGTATCGTGATCTTGTAAGTATTCATCCATAGCCTAAACTTGAGCAATGCCAGGAACGTAGGATAGTAAACTCGATGGTGGAATATCGTACATGGTTTCAAAAGGAGTTATTTTGGTGGAAAAGTGATTAGAAGTGGTGTAGCTGGATTCAGCCCAAAGAATCCTCTCGACCCATTTCAGAGGTTATTTCTCTACAAAGCATCATAGATATTGTTCGAGTGTGCGGTTCACTACCTCAGACTGCCCATCCGTTTGGGAGTGATAGCTGGAACTCATACACAATTGGGTTCCCTGCATTCGAAATAAAGTTTACCAAAAGGAATTGAGAAAAACCTTGTCTCTATCACTTACAATAGAAGTATGAATTTCATGCAGCCTGACAACATTAGTGACAAATGTTTTAGCGACCGTGACTACTGTGAAGGGATGTTTCAACGAAATAAAGTGGTCATACTTGGTCAGTCTATCCACATCTGCTAAGATGACGGAGTACCTATTAGAAATGGGTAGTCCTTCAATAAAATCCATTGAAATATCAGCCCACATTCGAGTAGGTATTGGTAAAGGTTGTAACAACCACCCAGCTTCATGCAATCCATCTTGTACTATTGATAGATTTCATAATTTTGAAAAAACTTCTTCACATGCTGTCTCATCTTAGGCCAAGTGAAACTTTAGGTAATCCAATGAAAAGTCTTGTAGAAGCTGAAATGTCTGCCCACTGGGATTAAGTAACTGTCTGCCAAAATAAGTGGAATCAAGGTGAACGTTGGACTTAGGTTGACCCTGCCATCGAGGAACCAGACTCCATCTTTATGAATCAACTTGTAAAAAATATGCTTGTGAACCAAACTCACATAGAAATGATCCTGAAGAACCTCCTTCTAAAGATCAGGCCACCAATTTGCATGATGAATAGATATGGAAAGAAACTGTAGTTCACCTTGGCGAGATAGGGAATCCGCAGCTTGGCCCCTGGACCCTCTTTTATACTCGATGTAATCATACCCCATAAGTTTGGGTATCCAACGAGACTGAGTATGTGTGGTGATGCGCTGCTCCAGCAGGTACTTGTGGTTTTTATGATCAGTTCATACGGTGATGGTTTCCAGAGCAAGTAGGGGCACCGCTTCCTCACTACTTTGGCAATTGTCAACATCTTTTTTTCATAGGTGATAGTGCCAATACTGATCCTTTGAGTGTCTCACTAAAGAATGCCACAAGTTGATTGTGCTAGGTAAGGACTGCCCCAATTTCGACTCTGCTAGCATCACACTCGATTACAAACTATTGAGAAAAATCTAGTAGACAAAGAGTAGGTGGTGTGGTAAGGTTCGTCTTCAATTGTTGGAAAGCCGCTGCAGCTTCACTATTCCAACAAAATTTTTCCTTGGTCAAAAGTATGGTTAAAGGGGCAGCTATACTTCCAAAGTTGCATATGAATTTTTAGTAATAACCGGTCAATCTGAGAAATCTCCGACCTCCCCTAGAAGTAGAGTGTGTGGGCCAAGCCACTGTGACCTGCACTTTGTGGGGGTCAACAGATACGTCAATTGCCATGATGATATGACCTAAATATCTAACCTGTGGAATTCCAAATTGATGCTCTGAAGCTTTGGCAAATAGATGATTAGTTTCCAATATGTGAAAGACAATCTGCAAGTGTAGGAGGTGGTCTTTCCAAGATTTAGAGTATACCAAGATCTCGTCAAAGAATACCAAAATAAATTTTCTCAAGTAGGGTCGAAAGAGATCATTCACGAGGCTTTGGAAAGTGGCCAGGGCATTGGTGAGCCTGAACGGCATGACTACAAACTCGTAGTGTCCTTCATGTGTGTGAAAAGCTATTTTTGGTATATCCTTTTCTAGTACTCGAATTTGGTGATATCCAACTCATAAGTCTACTTTTGAAAAGAATAAAGCTTCATGAAGCTCATCCAGCAGTTCGTCGATCACCAGAATGAGATATTTATTCTTGATGATGATATTGTTTAGGGTTCTATAATCAACACAAAACTCACCAGGTTCCATCGGTTTTCTTTACCAGGAGGACAGGGGATGAAAAATGATTATTGCTTGGCCTGATCAAGCATGATTGGAGAAGTTCCTTCACCATACACTCTATTTCTATCTTCTGATAGTAAGGGTACTGATAGGGCCGCACTTTCACTAGTCTGGTGTTGGGTTGTAGCAGAATCTGATGATCATGTAGACGTTGTGGTGGTTGGTCACTTGGAGCCTCAAAGACATGAGAATACATGTTCAAAAGACTTTTGATTTCCTCCGGGTACATATTTGCTGAGTGAGGGATTTCCTACGGGTACATACCTGTTCAAAAGACATGAGTAGGATTGATTTGGAAGAAAAATCTCATTCCATGCCATCCTAAGCATTCCTTGCTATCCTAGGCCTCGATGTTGGCGGCTTCAATAATCGGCTTTTATCCGTGGAAGGTGTGACTGATTTTTCCTACTTAGAAGGTCATGGTAAGATGCATGTAGTCCATCTCAATTGATCTGAGATTTTCCAACCGCTATACCCCCAGGAGCACTTGACAGGCTGTTGCGGGCAAGACATAATAATCTGCTGTGATGGGAACTCTATGAATGGTGAGGGTGAGCCACGAACACTGGCCTGCACACTCGATTTTTTCTCGATTGGCGACTACCACTTGAAGTTTTTTGTTCCTTGTAATATATAATCCAAACCATAAGGTATTGGCTTGATCAATGAAGTTAAGGGTGCTGCCCTCATCAATCAATACCGGTAGGTTCTTGTTGTTCAGTCTTCCCCACACTCTAAAAAATTATGGGTGTTCAGCTCCAGCGATAGCATGAAAGAAAATCTCAGGTAATGCTTCGAAAACTTCTACTCCCTACCAATTGTCTTCTGAATTTTTCTCACTCATGTTAGGTGAGTCCTCGATCATAAATAATTAGGGTCACTCACAGCGATGACCCAAAGAGTATTTCTCATCACAATAGTAACATAGATACTTTTAATGACGTTCATATGCTTTTTGACTGGTGATTCGGCGGAATGGTGTGGTTGGAGGGTTGGAGATGTTACCTGGGTGTTGAGTAGGGGGTGGGCCTAAGATTCCCATGGCTGGAGCGGGAGATCCTCTCGGCTCAGAAGTCACTGGCAAAATGCGACTTGGAGGAGTGGTTTTTTTTTGGAGTGCATTGCATTCTTCGACCAGTCGTGCAACTCCGATTGTATCGGCCAAAATATGAAGTTATTTAATCTCAACATCTAGACAAATGTCATCCCATAATCCAACAATAAAATACTGATTACAAAGGTTTCGGATAATCCATCAACTTGGTGGGAAAGACGTTCAAGGCCTCTTGATACGCTGCCATAGTAGTTATCTGCCTTAGGCGTGTTAACGCCTCAACTTGATCCTCATAATCAGTAGAACTAAATCTGTGCAATATAGCTTTGGTGAGCTCCTCCTAGGTTCGAGGGCCACGAAACTTTGTCCACCATCGATGCCATTATAAGGCAATGCCTTCCAAATGAAAGGAGGCTAATTGGACTTGTTAATCTACAATGATATTTTGAAATTTGAAGTAATGCTCTGCTTTGTAGATCTAGCCAGTGGGGTCATCGCCATTGAACTTGAGAAAATGCACTTTAGTTGGGATGAGTGTGTTTGATCAGTATTGGGGTTGAAATGGATAGCAGGTGGGTAGTGTGTGATGACCCTTCTCTAGTCAAGGGGTTAACTTTGTGTTGATTGGTGATACTAGTGGGTTGTGAGTTGTTGGTTGTTGGCTAGTACATAGTGCTTGTAGTTCTGTTAAAATAGCTTGCAAGGCCACATGAACTTGCTTCACACTAGCCTCATGTCGTGCCAATGCATCACTGACTTCACTGTGAAACTCAACATTGGACTTGCCTCGGGTGTCCATGCTTAGAACATGGGACCTGTGTCTTATGATAACAAATGTTACAACGGAATTTGGGAGGTAAAGAAGAGAAGATGAGAGTTAGGAGTAATGGATAATTCATCAGTCTTTATTCCATTCTACTGGGCTATATTAATAGCTTTACATGCAACAGAAATTCGAATACTTTTTAACTTATTCCTAGAGACTAGGTATTTTCATATGAATAAAAAAAACATGCTAGAGAATAGGAACTGAATGAAACTGAATGAGACTTATTCTCCTTGAACTTATTTGATGCTGGTGATGGTCCACTTATGACACTATGTGGGTTATGCAAAATGGGACACATAACATCTTCATTTTCCTAATAGCTGAGTCCATTCCTAAAACTCATGCCTTTATATATATACAAAATTCATCCACAAATTTCTCTCATATATCAACATTCTTTATCATTCGTTCAATGTATTTATATAATTGTCTTATAATAGTTTCATCATGCACCAACCCTGATTTATCATATAAGACTTATGAGTTCAAGAAGTACTCATCCCATGCAAAGGCTAATAAAACTAAATCTCTCACCTCCTATCAATGATTTTAAATTTCTTCTTGTACTTTCTCTTCATTACCAATAAAACTTTTCATAATAGTTTTTTTAACTCTACTCATGGCTTCATATATGTAACCCATAAAAGATTTTTTTTTACCATCAACTAAATGAAGCACGCGAATAAGAGGACTTGAAATCTTTAAACAAAATATAATAGTATTCCAAAGAGAAGACATTATGACCATCTTAGTTATATTATTCCCCTTTTGCTCCTTTACCCATTTACTTTCAAACTAATTTACACTTGTGAACATCTTCCTTGAATTATTTTTTTGCTCATGTAAGCAAGACAATGTGATGAAAGTAGTGACAAATTGTGTCTTAGCAAACCTAAGTATCTAACTTCATTTGTCTAATAAAATGTCTCATCATGTTGAGCAACCCTGAACGGTTATAAATGTAGCCACTTAGTGATATGGCTTTTTCCAAAGTCCCCTTACTATTTGGTAGCTTTCTAATGTCTTCCAAAATCAAGTCAATGTAATATGCAACATATGGTGTCCAATACAAATTAGGCTACTTTTTTTGCAACATCCTTCTTACAACATGTTATATAATAAATTAAAATACATCATTCAAATATAATAATCAATAAAATTTTAGTTATTCAAGCCCTATGAGTAGTATTTATTACCTACCATTTTATAGCTTAAGTGACCATCTATGATAACATGAACTATAATTTTTTCACCAACTAGGTCCACCCACTTGTCTAATTGTTCAAACATCATCTCTCCTATCTTAATTATTGAAGAAGCATTAATAAATTCCATGAATATAGTTCCCTTAGAACAATTCACTACAAAGTTCACCAAAGTTGTTCATATCCTCTTGGTATATCCATCTGACATAATTCAGCATTCATTCCTTTTTCATTTCATTTCATGATCCTTCATGGAATATTTTGTAAGCTTCAACTCTTTATTAAGGTGGATAATCCTTACCTCATAAATACTTGGCCCATTCATCTTCACACCATATCGCGCAATAGCCTTAATCATTTGTTGGAAACTTAGATATGTGACTGCATTAAATGGGATGGCAGTATCAAACATCCACCTTGAAATAAGAGAGCAAGCTATTTCCCTTGATTCATTCTTGTAGAGGTCATTCATAGTAGTTTGAATCATTTTCTCACTCCTATTTTGAACTACCTCTTCCACATTATGGATGAAAAAAATAATGCATTGACTTTTTTTCTATTGATCTTTTTAATCTACCTCTACTAGTATTGCTTCCTCCACGTATAATATTAGAAAAAATTTTTCTCCTTTCAATATCTTCAAAATCTTCATACAAATTTTAATTCTCATGTTCAATTGCTCATATTGATTATTTTTCTCATTTATATAATCTTTCATCTCTTGTCTAATATGAACGAGAAATTTCATAAATTTGTTGGCATTTATATATCCACCAACAAGATGTTGTTTGTGTCTATAAATACTTTCCATGGTTACCTTATTACAATATATACAATAATTGTATTCAAATCTTGTTCATTAAGTAACCAAGCATATTTTCATGTCGAGTCTTTTCTTTTACTTCCACAAGTTGCTAAATATTCAATTCCAGTCTCATTTTCATTGTCATTAGAATCCAATCTTTCTTATTTCCACACAAATCAATTACAACACAACATTCAATAATAAGTGAAATATACAAATTGAGACATATTTTATAAAATAATTAAAAAAAAATTTGAGTCATGAGAATCACTACACATTTACAAATGATAAATCATG
Source organism: Sapria himalayana (assembly GCA_029783825.1). NCBI lineage: Eukaryota > Viridiplantae > Streptophyta > Magnoliopsida > Malpighiales > Rafflesiaceae > Sapria > Sapria himalayana. The sequence continues at coordinate 2,797,682 of JAREIK010001156.1, forward strand.
ATCAAAAATCATAAATAAAGTATAGAAAAAAATTTTAAAGTAGAAAAAAAAAACAAATATCATTGGAAGTGAGACAATGAAAGATTTTTCTTTATTTAATTTTTTTTGATTGATTTTTAGTTGATTTTAGGCCCCTTCTTATCTTGTATAGTGTTTGGTAGTGTAGGTCTTTAGTTTGGATTGAAACATAGCAAAAAAAAGAAAGTTGGAACACCTAAATACCGAAGTCTATGATTTTTCTGCTTCAAATATGGATTTTGAGGGTTATGTAGATAGAACGATGTCATTTTAGCTCTTACTGGACCAAAACGACATCCTTTTAAAAGTCAGAATCATTTTTTTAATCCCAGGCCCCAACATGCCAAAATGATGTTGTTTTGAATTGTTATAGTTCAAAACAATGTCATTTTATGTCATAGAGAGACAAAATGATATTGTTTTGGCCTATATTGTAATAGATAGGAACTTTCATTCCTATTTGTTGCTTGTCATTCCACCTCTCAAGTAGATTTGCTTGTCATTCTAACTCTCAAATACCAATTCATATATGGTAAAAATAATGTGAGAAAAAGAAGAGCCAAATTGTTGCATTAAGTCTACTGAGCCAAATTCCAACACCACATCATATGGTCATTATCCCATGTTTCTAGTAACTAGCATACAAATAAAGAATCATAATGATATAAATTTTGAAGGGTAATGAAATAAGGTATCCCACCAAACTAAAATTATTGCATTCCAGAAAATATTATTCCAGAAAAATCAATTTCAAAACTTGGTTTGAATTTAAATGGTTTATTATTTTTTGGTTACAATTAGCAGAGCCATCACAGAAGCTACATCACTTCCAAAGAATAAATATTCAATTAATAGACAATATATTTCATTTAGTGAGAATTAGAAGGAACTTTTTCAATAGAGCAGTGAGTGTTGATGTACAACCTATTATTAAACGCATGCCTTCGCATTAACGAATAGATAAGAGATTATGTCTTCTAGCAAGGGCAGCGTCGTTTTGGCCTATATTGCAACAAACAGGAACCATTCCTGCAACTCCCAATTCTGACAGTCGACCGAAAAAAAAATGAAGAGGAAGAATCGAAGAAAAAGGGGATTTGTGGAAAATGACTTACCTGCACAGAGACATGCTTGTGGGGAGCTTAGTGCCTTAGGGAAGGAGTGTGCCTTTTATGCAATTCATGTGCTGGAATGAAGGAGCCTCACCAAGCCAAGGCGAGGCGCAATGTATGCGCATCGCCTGTGCCTACGCTTAGGCGCACCTAAAGCATGCCTTTTACAACTATGGTATATTATTTAATGATTTCAAATCCTTCATGAGTTGATATTTCTAGTTTTCTTGAAGATTTACTAGATTTTAATTCAAATATCAACATCTACAATCAAAACAATCATAGTTAAGATGATCAATCAAACAAGTATAGTAATTTTATCACATGGTGACATTGAGAAAGCTAGCAAGAGTGCTCCAAAATGGAATAAGATAATAGTAACTTTTTTTATGTGCAACTGAGACACTATCAAGAGAGCCATTTGACATTGCATTCTAGGTTATGAAAGATATTTTAGGATTTATTAGTTGTATAACAGACTATCATGCTTATTCAAGTGGTATATTTAATGTGTACGCGTACTAGTTATGTTAAGCTTACTCAAGAAGAGTATTTCAAATTTCTTTATTTAAGCATTCTTAGCTCTAGCCCCAATACTCTTACGCCTACAAATCTATTTTCTCACAACCTGATTCAAGATTCTTGAGTCATAAATTCATGAGTAAATATTTATGTCTCTTATGATCACATCTTTTTTACTTATTTTATGGGGTTTGGACTCTTTGATATTATTGTGGTTAATGACATCATCAAACAATCAAAGAGATATAAAGTATTAATGCTATATCTTTTCTTATGACAAATAATTACTTTGTGCTCAAATTTTATCATAATTTATTTTTAGTTAGTTAATTTACTAAGTAACTAAGTTGTGATATTATTTTTTTTATTACATAGGACTGACTGACTAGGTGGAAGACTTCTCTAGGAATTAAGAGAGATTGAGTATATTTGTTTTTCTCTACTCATATGAGCTCTTTTTGGTATTTGGATATCATTGACTCATTGATTATATACTCTTTGTTTAGACATTCATCATTAAATAGGAGGAAGATTCTAGCACCAAACATCAAGAAGATAAACTTGACTTTATTGACAATGAGATGTGTAAGTTACAAATGCATATAGTGAATCCTATTTGATATGTCATAAAGATGTTAAGAGAGACACATTCTATCTAATTCATTTAAAGATTTTGAGACTTTGTAGGAAGATCACATGATGTGTTGAAATATATTATTATATTTATTGATGATTATAATATATATAATTATTTATTTTTAAAGAAAGAAATCAAAAAATTTTCTTTATTTATAAAATTTTATGAAATGATAAAAATGTAGATTGGTATTAATATTAGAATATTAAAAAATGAAAATTTTTGTAATATAAGTCTCATCAGTTAATTTGTTTTTTTTTGAATATAAAATGAATTCCCACATATCTTGTGTTGTCCCATATACACAAAATGGAATAGCTAAAATGAAAACTAGTTGAGACAGTTAGAACACTTCAACTACATAGAAGTATTCCTTGATATTTTTTTGGAAGAATTGATATTAACAACTAACTTCCTAATAAATTGAATATCATCTTCTGTTCTTTGATACTATGTCTCATATCAGTTGATATATCCTTGATAGAGCTTTTTTTACCTTTACCCAAAATATTTGAGGGTGCTTGTTTTGTTAAAAAACTCATTTTGGTAGAAAGAAGATGGTTGCTAACGTCATCAAGTATATCTTCTTTAGTTATTTTTATATTCAGAACAAATACATGTGTTACTCACTTGAGGCCAATAATATCATAATAAGTGTGTATGTGATATTCTTTGAAGATAAGTCTTTTTTTTAACTCAATCCAAGAAAACATACATTTGGACATCATAGTGATTGAGTCATTTTCTTGTCCAGTTGTTACTTTTTGTAAGGTGAGAAATGATTCGGCTCTGACATCTAAAAATACTAGCACAAAACATGATAGAAATAGTAGGATATCTTCAAGAGACATATGTCAGGAAGAGAAGCCTCGTGTAAGTATTATACATGACGTGAGAAATGAGTATTCTAATGGAGAAGAGATGAATATTGAAGAGTTTGATGATAATAACCTAAAAGTATTTATTAGACAAACAAGTCTACAACCTCACCATGGTGAGTCCCTGCCACATCATAGTGTTGCTTTATAAAGCCAAAAGCATGTGGGTATGACAACATGATCCAAGCCATGCAGAACTAAAGGTGTCCAAATGGGCTGCCAGCCCAGGCATGACCCACCAAAATTGGTATGTGGCACAACTTGACATAATAGAAACTATGCTTAGAATAGCATCATGCCAGTACAGGGCATGGCTCATGCTATTTTGGACCAAAGTTTCTAGCCCACATGCCACAAAATATGAGGGTTGCTAACTCGCATGCTAGCCTGGAACTAACCTAAGCTAGCCTGGAATGAAGTATCGAGCCTAGTTAAAATAAGATTTCAAGCTCACATTATAAAATATATTATATCATTTATATTAATTATAATTTATTTCACCATAATATTATAATTGTACGCACTCACTTATTTGAAACTATTGAGCCTATTATTATTTAATAGTTATTAAACTCTTCATGTTAATATTATAGATACCATTCAATTAAATTAAATTATTAACAATTTAATTTAATAAAATTCTTATTTTTTCCTTTTACATTTTACTTTATTTATTTGACATGCTTGATTAAAACCTACATATAAAGTTTGACAATATCAAAATTGATGAGTATCCTCAAGGGGTATCATCAATCTATTTGATAAGATAGATTGCATTAATAATTAATATTTATCATTTAGCTGATATATTTATCCAACTCACTAGTTTATCAATTTATTTACAGATCTTACTCTTTATGAATCAAAATAACTATTAACAAGTATATATGATTATTAGTTATTTCAAGATTAAGAATAATTGTGATTATAATAATGATATACCATTTTAGTTTACATGTTAGTATAAAATAATCACACTATAGCGATCTCATTCAATACACACTAACATACTAGCACAAAAAGTTAAAATTTCATATTACTCAAAAGTCAAGACATACCTACTAAAATCTTATGTTACAATTATACTAATGGTGTGCTCAACTCCATTTGCATTGTGAATAGTAATATTATATTTTATAATAACTAATAATTTGATTTTTTGTGCATGAGCCAAATTCTATACATTAAATTATCTACTATGCAAAATAAAGAACACATACACATCATTTTTAAATCTGAACTTAGCTCATTGCAAATTCACTTATATTTGAAATAATAAAATACATTCAACTTATATTTACAACAATCAAATAGATTTTAGTATAAACATAATTCCAACAATCTTCTACTTAGACTTAAAGTCATGATACATGTGTCACTCTCATTCCTTCCACATGTCTTTTTAAACATTTAGTTGGTAGGCTTTTTATAATAGGATCTATTAGGTTGTCTACTAATATTATCTTGGTCACCACTATATTTCTTTTTTTCATAATATCTTTTATTAGATGATATTCGTGCTCAATATATTTTACTTTGTTATGGTATATAGGTTTTTATAGTTTGAAATTGCTCCACTATTATCGCAATAAAGTATAATTTACAATATATATAGAAGGATTGACTCACATATTTATCAGGAAGTTTCTAAGTCATATTACCTATTTAGCTACCTGTGAGACTACCACATTTATGGCCAACATTGCAGAATCATCAATATAAGATTTCTTGATACTCTTTTAACTAGTGGCTTGACTCCCTGAGATAAATATCTAACTCAAGGTGGACTTTCTTTAGTTTATATACCATACAAGTACGAGATTGTCTACATGGTACACTAAGATGTAATCTCTCATCCTTCTCATGTACTTGATTATAAGATTCACTATCATCCAATGTTTCTTATATGGGTTAGATTGATATCTATTAATTATATCTACCACAAAGTATATGTCAGATCTAGTGCAAAGCTTCACATACATTAGGATTCATACTACTAATGCATAAGGAACTACTTTTATGTTCTCTATCTCGTCATGTATTTTGGAACACTAATTCTTTGAAAGAGTGATTTCATGTCTATAAGGAAGAAAGTATTTCTTAAAATCTTACATACTAAAATGGGTTAATATCTGGTCGATATATAAAGCTTGAGATAAGCTCAATATTCTTTACTTGTGATTTTGCAAAAGCTTAATCACAATAATGTGACTAACTTCTCCTAAGTCTATAATAAGGAACTACCATATCTTTTTTAATGAGTAATATATCATATATGCACTACACCAAGAATACCATCATGATACTACTACATTTTTTGTTTACATAATATCCATCTAAATACTAATCAAATCCATAAGACTCAATGGCTTGAATAAAATGAGTATTCCAAGACTTAATTCTCATGAAGAATAAGAAGAAATGGAAAAATAAAAATAAAATCATGAACAATAAGAAGATAATGAAGAATAATAAGCATAAGAAGAAGTAGAAGAAGAAGAAGAAGAAGAACAAAAAGAATAATAAGAATAATAAGAATAAAAAAAGAAAAATAATAAAATGAAAAAATGAATATGATGAAAATGAATACAAAAAAAAAATTAGAATAAAAAAAATAAGTCGAAAAAGAAGATGGAGAAATAGAAGAATAAGAAGATAATGAAGAATATAAAGTAGAATAAGAATAATAATAATAATAATAATAATAATAAACATAAAACAAGAAGAATACTAAGAATAAGAAGTATAAGAAGAAGAAGACAATGAAGAAATGACGAAGAAAAAGAATATGTTAAAAAGAAGTACAAGAAGAAGATGATGAAAAAGTAGAAAAAAGGATAAGAATAACAAGGAACATGAAAGAAAAGAAGAAAAAAAAAGAAGAAAAAAAAGAAGAAGAAGAAAAAGAAGATGATGGTGATGATGATGCTGAAGAAAACCAATAGCAAGAAGAAGAACAAGTAAAAGAAGAATAACAACAACAACAAATAATAAAATGAAGTAGAATAAGAAGAAAAATAAAAAGAATAAAAAGAAGAATAAGTGAAGAAAAAGAATAAAAAAAATAATAATAATAAGAATAACAAAAACATGAAGAACAACAACAACAAAAACAACAAGAAGAAAAAAAATGAAGAATGAGACTAACAAAAAAGAAAACAAAAAATATGATGAATAATAAGAAAAATAAAAAAACAACTTTAGAGAAGATAAATAATGAGAAAAATAAGATTAAATTTTGAAGAAGAATAAATAGAAGAACAATGATAAAAATTAGAAGAACAAGAATAAGAAAGAGAAGAACAACGAGAAAATGAAAAATAATAGAAATATTACAAATAGAAAGAGGTAGAAAAAGAAGAAAAAAAAATAAGATAATGAATAAGAATAAGAATAAGAAAGTGAAAAGAAGAAAAAAAATAAAAATAAGAATAAGAATAATAAAAAGAATAAAAATAATAAGAGGAAGAACAACAACAACTACAAGAAAAAAAATAAAAAAAATAAGAAAAAAAAACATTCAACAAGAAATTGTCTGTTTAGCTATGGAAATTTAGTTAATGAAATAATCTCTGGCTAATTTGCGAGGGATTAGCTAGTGAATAGTAATAGATGTTTGATTTTACATTGAATTACAAATTTACGATGGATTTGTGATGAATTAGAGATGAAAATTTTCAATTAAAAATTATCCCTAGCTAATATTATCGTTGTTTTTTGCGCAAAAATGGTGACAATTTTAGCAATAACTTTAGAAATGAATTTTTCCTAGCTAATTAGCTTGAGACAAAATCCTTCATTGAATAATTTTGTAATTTTTTTAAGATTATATATTAATTGCAAGCGATTAGTCCTTAAAAGAAAATTTTCACAAAAAATATGTATTTCCCTAGGGATTTTTTCCTAGCTATTTGGGTTGGGAATTATTTTCGTCGCTAATCTATATTGATTTATTTTTTTATTTTTATATATTATTTGTTTTAATATTTATTGTAATTTTGTATGTTAAAGGTTTTTCATGGTCTATGAATGAGGGATCCTTGAAAGACACATTCTCCTCATATAATTATAAAAATATGATGTTATAAATAAATAATTTCATATTATATAAATACGAATAAATATTTATATTAATAAAGACTAAAATAACTATTTTTATGATTATAAAATTTTTAAAAAATCATACAAAATATTTTTCTGAAATATTTAATAATGATATTTAAATATTTGTATTAAAAACATTAAATAATTAATTATAAAATTATAAACATTTTAAAATATTTTTTAATAAATAAATAAACATAATAAACATTTCTACTAATAAAAAGCTAAAATAATTAATTGTATAATTAAATAAAAAATATTAATAAAAATATATGAATTAACGAATAAACAAGTAAATATTTTATATTATTTAAAGTTAAAAAATATTTTTATGATTATAGGAATCTTTTAAAAAAATAATTACTAAAAGATTTGAAAATTTTGAATTATAAAAAAATTTTCAAATTTTTCATTAAATTTAAAAAAAAATAAATTGATATTTAAAAATAAATACATAAATGTTTTAATTACATCAAAAAATTTTTGATGATTTGAAAAAAAAAATATCTCCATGTGGTTATTAACAGAACACTTCGAGTATTTTTTTAGGGTTTAAAAATAATTTTTTTTAATATTATTTTTAGCCCTAAAAACACTTAAAATGATTTTGTATCCTAAAAACACTTAAATTATTTTTAGCCCTGTAAACACATTTAAAAAGTACTACCAAACTAACACTAAGTTGATTTGAATACAAGTTTTATTTTTTGTACATATTGAAATTTATAAGAATTAAATAATTGATTAATAGTTTTACAATTAGTTTTAAAATTCCATTTTTATTAAAATAATAAATATAATTTTTTTTAATGATCTCTTCACTTTAAGTAATTTTTGGAATTTTATAAATTATAAATTATATCAAATAATATGAATTTTTATGCCTTTATAATTATTTCATATTATATTCATAAAAAATAAATTGAATTTTTAAAAATTAATAACAATAATATATATATATATATATATATATATATATATATATATATATATATATAATACTTTATTATAATATAATATTTTTTATTTATGAAATAATATTATAAATTTATCCATAAATTATAAATAATATGAAATGTTTAAAATTTTTGATGGTTATACTTTTATATAATTTATTTATGGTTATATTAAATAATTTGTTTATTTTAATAAATAAAATAATATGAAAATTTGATTACCACTTATTAATTTTCATGGTTATTAGTGATATAATTTTTTTTTCATCATTTTTATAATTATTAAAAAAAAAATTTGTCTGAAATTCATTTCATTAATTTATAATTAATATTACAAAAAAATAACCATTAGAATTTCATAAACTATTAACCATAAATTTATTTATTTATGAAATATTATTATTTATGGTTAAATAAAAATATATTTCTTTTTTTTATTTAAATTAATTAAATTTTATATTTTTATTTTACTTTTATATTTTTGAAACTTTTTTTTCTTTATATTTACATAAATTTTTTAATTCTAGTTTCCGTGAAATTTAAAAATGCTAAGGCATTTAAGCACTTAAACCATATTATCTTATCTTTGCGAAGAGGAACAGATGAGAAGCAAAACGTGACTATGGGAGCAACTTAAAATTCTACCTCTTCTTGTTACCAAGTAAGATTATCAATGCTCTTCTCCTTCAAAATACTAATTACATCTTTATTTCTCTCTCAATTTGATTTCTACTAGCAAAGTTTGGTTTATAGAGATAAATCAATTTTATTTTTTTTTTCATTTTCCCCCAATGTTTTTTTCTTCTATTTTCACATCACTTATATGATTTTGACTCTCTACCATGAGTAAAACAACATTTAGTTAGTGTAAACTTTGTTCTTTGAATGATTAATTTTTTAGGATCTTATGGATTTCAAATATAAAATGTATGCTTATTGTTTTATGCTTCTTTAACATAAGAAAAAAAAAGTATGCTCATTGTTTTCTACTTATGTGACTTTAGAAAAAAAAACACCATGTTTATGGGTTTTGTTTTGATTGTCTCCTAAAATATTATAAACACATAACATTATATATAAAATTTTATTCATTTATATAATCATATGACATTATATATAAATGTCTATACTTTAATATATATAAACGTATAATATTTTATATAAACATTGATATGTTTATATAAACATATGATGTTATATATAAATATTTATAGATATGTATAAATGTTTATAAATATTTATACAACATTTACATAACATTATCCTTTTATATAATTGTTTATATATCATTTATATAACATATAAAATGCCATGACTGCAGCTCCATTGTAACTCGCTTAATGCGTGTAAGTCTATTTCTCTCTTATTCACACATGCATATTTAATTGCAGCGGTGTTTTGTGTCGAACTCGCTACTTGTTATTAATATATTAATTAGGATTGCTTAGTTGAATATTTATGCATTCATGGTTTGTGCTTCCTAGCTGAAATGTGCTGTAGTTTACTCTCGGAAGTGGTGATGTGCAATTATGTGTAGCTTTAAACTTGCAGTCTTCCTACTAACAATGAGATCACATTGTTTGTTGCAAACTACAATCCATATGTGAAAATGGTAGACACATGACTAGAGCAACATATTATAGTATTTTACATGTATCATAATTATTGGGGTAGTTCATATTTGATAAACCTATGAAATGTAACTTTAGAGAATTAGACATATAATTTTTTTGCTCAAACAAGTTGTAAAAAACATTTCGGTTCCATCAAATATTTACACTATCTTGGGATTCTCACTATCTTTATTTTTTTGTCTACTTGTACTTTGTTCATGACAGGAACACCTAAATTGTGGGATGTCTCAATTATTTTTGCGACTTATTTATAGAGGATTAGGTAACTCATTTTATAACCGTAAGATTTATATGTATCTTTTTTATTTATAGTGCAGTTACATGTTTTTATCTATTTTATAGTATATTTGGTATCAAAGTCAAAGATTACACATCGTAAAGAGAGAAATCATGCAGTGATAATTAACATGGATTGGTGGCCAACTTTTAGTATTAGAGTGATGGTGTCTAAGGGAGAGAATAAGTAAGAGCATAGAGGAATAAATCATCAATGTTTTTTGATTTATTGTGCAATAGAAGGTGTAGTGCAATGTGTTGTGTGATATTTTTGATGCTCAACACAATCTAGTTCTAATTCATAAACAAAAATGTGGTACTTGATGTGCTGTAGAAGTTATTAGTGGCTTTTCATTGTGTTTTTGAAAATGAAAAGTCACTAATATGTCGATGCTTAACAATGCCCATGATTTTTAAATTAAATTTCACATCTTGGAGTCACACTCATGTATCTGAGAATCTTGAGGAATATATGTATATCAATCTATTTGAAAGAATTAAGGAAATAACTAAAAATACTAACAACATAAATAATATAATATAATTATTGTTAGATAATTAGTTTATATATATATTTTTTTATATTTGGAAGAGTCAATTGAATAGGAGTCGATACTTGTGGTTAAGTCTATGTTTTGATCAAGTAGTGAGTAAACTAGTGCATGTTTCAATGTGCCAAAATATATTCTATATAATTAATGGAGTCCAGCTGGAATTTGAGTACGTCTCTACTTGACTATGCTCTTGATTATAGAATAAATCTTTATATCATGGAGCCATGTTCATATATTTGAGAATTTTGAGAATAATATCTAAATGAATATGTCTGAGAGAATATAAAAAATAATTAATTATACTAATAATAACAGTGATATTTAGTTTAGTCACAATTAGATAGATTAATTTTTTTATATGATTCTTATATATCTAGAAAAAGCCAATTCAAGAGTTAGTGCTTGTGGACAAACATACATTTTGATAAAGAAGTGTATTAATTAGTGTGCATTTCAACATGTAAAAATTAGACAAAATATCTAAATATATTTTATCTGAGAAATAAAAATCAAAACTCGTAAGTATGCAATCCTAATACTCAGAAAATTGAAATACATAAGATGTTCCAAAATTGTAATCTGAAACTCAATTTGTAAAATTAATTTCAATTAAGATATATTCAAATAATAATCTTTCATAATTACAATAGTTTGCACATGTAATACTAACATGACATAATTTTTTCCTAATTAATGTTGATAGAAACAAGAATAATTTGTAGTCCAAGAACTATTCTCGCACTCATTGAAATACTAAAATATGATGGTTGTTATATAAATACTTCCTCATCAATATTTTTGTGAAGTAATGCATTTAGAATGTATAATTGATATATAATTCATTTGTATTTTAATTGAATAATCTAGTTTCATATGATTCTCTTGTATTTGGAGATATATGAGCTAGAATCTTAATTTTTATCTTTTTGAAAAACAAGTAAAAAAATATTCATAGTTTTTTCATCACTAGAGATATCTTCCTCTCAATTATGCTTTATGGTAGCAAGTAGTATTGGAATGTGGAATCATAAAGATAAATATCACTAAAATATATTTACATAATAAATAAATATATTAGTGAAATAATAAATGTATGTTTACGTTCAATGTGAAAGATTTCTCTCATATCCAAATCCATGTTTTTGTTAGAGGATACATAAAGAACTGATATGAAAAATTTTAAAAATTTAGTGACGAAATTTAATATTGATTAGTTTCAAAGTAAGATCTTGCGATATGAAAGTTTGTTAAATATCACCTGATTATGTTCATATGTTTAACCTTTTGAACATGTTTGGTTTTCTTTTTCATAAAATATTGGCCTGTAAGAAATTTGCCGATCTCAATTAGGTTCCTATTGTATCATTTATTGGGAAATCAGATACATCTCCTTCTGCTGATACCGGTGCAGCTTCATTTGACAACAGTTCCCATCTGCCATATGCGATTTCCCTCAGGGCTGGAGCAAAAATGTTGAATGCATCTTCTCCTCAGCAAAATATGCAACAATATAGAGATGTCAAATGACCCGGCCCATTTTTAAGAGCACGGCCGTGCTTTTGTGTCGGGCCTAGCCTGGCCGTATAGGCCAGGAAATTAGGAAATTTTTTTTTATATTTTATTGTTTTAATTTTTATTTTAATTATATAAATTATAAAATTATTGATATTGTATAATATTATAAATTTATAATATGAATTATGAATATTGTTTAAATTTTATTAATTTACAAAGTGTAATTTTTTTTATAATGTAAAATAAAATTAGTTTAAAATTTATTAGAATTATATAATAGAGTTATAAATTTTTTAATGAAAAATTAAAACAAAAAAATAAATAAATTAATAAATAATGTTAAAAAAATCAAAAAGTAAAAAAAAATATAAGCAAACCAAATGAAAAATGACCAATCAGCCATTAGATACCGAAGGTCCGAACCAAACAAATTAAAATTTTAATGTAACGTATAAATAAAGCGTACAATCAATAAAAAATAAAACATCGAAATCAAAAAACAGTAGGTCATCATCAATCGTCAATCGGCATATCATGAGCATCATCAGCTGCAACATCAAGATCAGTATTATATGGATCATCATCATCAGCAATCAACTCATTTGCTATCATATTGGATGTGGCTGCAGTCCCTGTCTCAGTCCCAGCTCCAGCACGATCATTGATGCTAAACCTCGAATCCTCCCAATCCTTCAAACAAGCCAAGGCCTCAACCATATCTGGACGTAATCTCGATCTCCTATCCGAAATCACGTTCACTGCAACAGAAAAAGCAGACTCCGATGCTATGCTCGACACCGGAGGAGTCAGTAGAACCCGTGCCATCCTAAATAGCACGGGAAAGGTGGACTCATATGATTTTCACTACTGTAATATATCAAGATTCTTAGTATCAAAATGTGATAGGATTGAGCAGTAATCGGTATCTAAGTACTGAGAAAGCTCGCTCCTGTGTGATGGTCCACCCCTACGTTTCCCCCTCGCTAGCTGAATGGAAAAATCATCATCTCCGAACAAGGTATACATGTCCAATAATCACGGTCTCACTACTACTACCACCATACCTAGTATCGTAGTATGTGAATAGGTTAGTCAACTTCTCGTGAATGAACCCTTCAAGTGGCTCTTCCAGGTTCATGCACGAGGAAATGTAAGTCAGGGTGTTTTCTACCCCTTCCACCTTAACCCTAGGGTCCATGCATGCAGCGAGGCAATAAAGAGATGGAACGGTGGACCAGTACTTCAAGTGCTTGGTTTCCATCTCTACAACCATATGGCTAAGTGTCAGGTCAGCTCGATACTTCCTAAACATGCTACTAATATTGCATATGCACCGGAGTGCAATGTAAGTCGTAGGCATATAAACTGACGAACACATATTCCTCGTGTCATAAAAAATCTTTAAAATTTTCATAAATGAAATTTCTGAAGCCTAGTCAATGTCTTCAATAATAAGTTCATCACTCTTACTATTGACATTGTCGGATATCACATGTTCGTATCCAACACATGATTCTAACATTAGGTACGTGTAATTCCAATGATGTCTCACATCCGATTGGAATTTCTTCTTCTTAAAATTCACAGACAAACATAGACTACCAAACTCTTGTTGTCTGCGAGGAGTGCGAATATATTTTAGTACATTATGTATATTATCCAACGCAAAAGAACAGACCTTCATACCCGCTTGAACAATCAGGTTAATCACGTGACACATACATCTGACATGAAAGATCTCTCGTAATGGCGCGTCTATAATATTCCTAACAAACATGTTAATCGCTACTCCATTATTAGATGCGTTATCTAATGTGACATTAAAAATTTTATTTTGAATTTTATATTCCCTAAAGATTATCATCATACACTCAAAAATGGCCGGGCCATCATGAGGATGAAGAATCTCAGAGAATCCTAAAATTTTTTTATTCATTGTCCAGTTAGAATCTACATAGTGGCTAGTGATACATGCATAAGATGATTCATCGTGACTAGTCCAGATATCGGACATCACAAACACCACTCCACTATATGTCATAAATTCATTAATTATTTTTTGCTTTTCTAGCTTATACAATTTTAGTATGTCATTTTTAGATGTGGACCTAGGAATCATATGATAAGCAGGCTGAAAATATGTCTGCATGATGCGCACAACCCTTGGATCTTCCAAAAATCTGATCGGAAGACCCATCAATGTGATAAGTCTGGCCATGCCATCCCTACCCAACTCGTTGGAGTATATGAAGGTGGTAAACTCTAAGACTGAACTCGATCCAGTCTCAAAAAATGCAGTGCCAAGTTGGGTTTTCCTAGGATCTAATGGACCATGTTTTTTGGTGCATAATTCGGCATGCCTTTTAAGGTGCCCAGTCCCAAATGAATTCATACATGTTAAAAGTCTCATACAATATTTGCACTGTGTCATTTCTTCTTCCTCACCCCTAACATTTTTTTGTTTTATTATATTAAAATGAGTCTAAACTACAGAAGTCCTCCTAGTTTTTTGTTTTTTAGAAGTTTGGGTTGAGACGACTAGAGAAACCAAAGTTTCAGCAGCCTCAGACCTCTGTGCAATATTTTCATTTTCTAAATTTAAATATGTTTCATTAGTATTTGTCATTTTTAGGAATTTTCTTAATCAGGATACTGTTTTAAAATTTATCTATTTTAGGTATAGAGTGAGAAACTAGAGAGAGAAACAAGAGAGAGAGAGAGAGAAAGTAAACAAAAAAACTTAAATTAAATTACTCGATCAAGTAGTGAGGTCGATCACATGCACGGTGCACCACATTCTAGCTCAAAATTCAAAACTCAAGTTGATATTCCCGAAAAGCTAGGCTAAATGTCAAATGACGAAATCCTGACTTCCCGAGTCCCGAGAGAGAGGCGCAAGATTTTTGAGAGAGAAAATATGAGATTTGAGAGAAAAAATATTTATGAAAAACATAAATATTATAGAGAGGGGGTAGAATTTATAGATTATAAAAACTAATTTTTTTTGATTTTTTTTAATTTTTTAGGGGGCAGAATCATGAGGGCCGTAGGATTTTGCCCCCTAGCCATTAGAGGCGAAATCCAACGGCTACAATTTAATTATATATATATATATATATATATATATATATATATTTGCCCGTTAGGGGGGGGGGATCAGGTCGGCTCGGGGGACCGCGGGCCGGGTTGGATTGGACCCGACCCGCGGTCTTTTTTGTGGGAAGGGCAAAGGGGATAATGGTGCGGGTGCGCCCGTGCCGACGTGCCGTGCCACGGGCCACCAAACCGTGGCACATCAACAACAATAGCTATTGGCACATCAACAACCCCAACACTGGCAAAAGGTGGTACCATTATTTCAACAGTAGTTGTTTAGGGAACCATTAATTCAGGGATTAAGGCATGTATGGCCAGCTTTAATAATGGAAATGGCTAAATATTTTGTACTACTACCCTTGGGTTTGTTTTTTGTCACATGGGCTAGGCAACCTCAAATGCAATTTGAAGCCTATAGGTCACCTTCAACTACAATAGTCTAGGCAGCTATCTTCTGTTCTGCACGGGTTGGGTCAGAGCCAGTTAAACCGAGCAAATCAACTAAATCATCATCTTGCCCAAGGGCTGCCTCATAACCAGATGGTAAACTCTTGTACGATTACATTGGTTTTTAGTAGCTTTCAAATTTACTTGTTTTGATTGTTGTGTAAATTGTAATGCAGTTTGGAATAACTAGTAGCAATTTCCAGGGGTATCATGACTCTCATATGCTAAATGAACAATATACATCTTTGTGGGGTATCAGTATTGATGTGTGTAGTATTGTCCTAAAGGTGTGCTTGTGGTACATGTCACAGTGCTTCAAGAAATATTGTAAGTGCGCTTGTGGTATTAGTTTTGATTATTGTGTAATGAAAAATGTTATATTTAATTTATTTATATCTAGCATAGTTTTTTTATTTTATGTTTTATTACAGGAACTCGCGGAGGAATGTATGACAGCTACTTCTTAGCCAGTTGAGGGTTCCAATGGATCTTCAGATAACTCATTTGAAGGAAGAAATGCAGAAAATGTAAGAAGTGAATGATGAGATGAAAGAAATGAAAAATGCAATGCAACTGAAGATGACATATATTGAGTCTGGTAGTGGTCTTGATGAGACAGGTAGCACATAGAGTTCCAACAGAGTAACCATGTAGGAGAGCCTAGCACAAATGCATCAGCTAATGATGAGGATGATGATTTAGTTTTAGATGATTATATACCTAGTTATGTTTTTGTTTTAACTATGTAACTATTGTATCATATTAATTTATTAACTACTTTTACTTTTTGTTAATTATAAATAATGGTTTATAGTATATGTTTTTATTCAATTTAATATAAAAATTTAAAAATATGTAATCAAATTATTTTGTAAAAAAATAAAATTGTAAAAATAGCTTTGGAATGAAAATAGATAGGGATTTTTCCCTCGCTAATTTAGCTAGGTAATTTTCTATACATATTCAGTCAAAAAATATTAATTACTATTCTTAATTATGATTAAAATTAGCAAGGAAAAATATATAATTAGCTAGGGAATTTCCATCATTCAAAAATTTGCTAGCAAATATTTTCCTCATTAATATTTTGTGATGAGCACTTTAGCTTGGGATAATTTACATCGTAAATCCATCGTTATTCTATTTCAGAGATGAAATAAGCCCAAATAGCTGGAGAAATTTCACTAGTTATTTTGGTTTTTTTTTGTAGTGACAAGAAGAAAAATAAGAATAAAAAATAATAACATGATGAATAATATAAATAATAAGAAGAAAAGAAATAACAAGAAGACAAAGAAAAAGAAAAAGAAAATTAACAGTCAAAGATGAAGAAAATGAAGAAAAAAAACATTAAATAGAAGAACAAGATTATGAAGAATACGAGGAAGAAAAAAAAAAGTAAATGGAGAGTAAGAATAATAAGAAGTAGAATAAGAAAAACAAAAAGAAGTATAAGAATAAAAATTAATAATAATAATAACTAAAAGAAAAAGAAAAAAAAGAAATAGAAGAAATAGAAGATCAGTAATTAAAGAAAAACAAAATAATAAGAAGAAGATGAATATGTAAAATAAGAATAAGAACAAGTAGAAGAATAATATAAAAAAGAAAAAAAATTATGAAGAATAAATATATATATATATATATGAAAAAGAAGAGAAGAAAAAGTAGGCAATGGTGATGATGAAAAAAAAGAAGAAAAAAAAGAAGTAGTAGTAAAACAAGAATAAGAAGATGAAAATGATGAAAAAGAAGATGATGCTGATGATGATGATGATGAAAAAGAAGAAGAAGAAGAAGATGATGATGATGATGAAAAAGAAGAAGATAAAGAAGTAGTAGTAGAACAACAAGAAGAAGATAATGATGATGAACAAGAAGAAAAAAAAGAAAAAAATTGAAGAAAAATTTGAAGAAAAAAATGTAAAAGAAGTGGAATAACAAAAATAAATTAATGAATAAGAAAAAAAAAGTAGTAGAAAAGGAAGAACACTACATGAAACTATCAATTTAGCTAGGAATCAATCCCTAGATAAATAACAAGGGATTAGCTAGGGAATAGCAAGAGATTTTTAATTTTACATTGAAATAAATACTAGTGATGAATTAGCGATGGAAATGTATGATTGAAAATTTTCTATCACTAATATTTTCGTAGTTTCTAAGCAAAGAAAATTGAAAAAATTATCGATAGATTTAGCGACGGAATTTCCCTATCTAATTAAACTTGAAATTTAGCGACAGAATTTTCCTAGCTAATTATATCGAGATAAATTCCATCGCTAATATTTTTGTAGATTTCTACGCAAAAAATATCAGGAAATTAGCGAGGGAATTTACCTAGCTAATTAAACTGAGAATTTTGTGATGGATTTAGCGACGGAATTTCTCTAGCTAATTATATCGAAATAAATTTCATCCCTAATATTTTCATAGATTTTCACACAAAGAAAATCGAGAATTTAGCGATTGAATTTTTCTAGCTAATTAAACTAGGAAATCAGCTACAGATTTAGTGACCGAATTTACCTAGCCAATTATATCGAGATAAATTCCGTCGCTACAATTTTCATAGATTTTCGTGCAAAGAAAGCTATAAATTTAGCGATGGAATTTCTCTAGCTGAATTATATCAAGATAAATTCTGTCATTAATAATTTTGTAGATTTCCATGCAAAAAAATCAAGAAAATTAGCGACGGGTTTAGCAACGGGAATTTCCCTAGCTAATTATATCAAAATAAATTCCATCGCTAATATTTTCGTAGATTTCCGCATAAAGAAAACCGAGAAAATTAGCGATAGATTTAGCAATGGAATTTTTCTAGCTAATTATATCGAGATAAATTCTGTCGCTAATATTTTCATAGATTTCCGCGCAAATAAAACCGGGAATTTAGCGATGGATATAACGATGAATTTTCTCTAGCTAATTATATCGAGACAAAATCCGTCGCTAAATAATTATCTAAATTTTTTTTTACTATTTTATATTTTATTATAAATTATTATTTCTTAAATTTTATTTTTTACAAAATATATCCATTTAGCTATGAATTTTTCCCTAGCTATTTGCACTGAGAATAATTTCCATCTCCAATCTTTAATGATTTGAATTTATTTTTACTTTTTTATTTGTTTTATTATTTTATTTAATTTTATTTATTAAATGTATGTCATGGTCTATAGATGAGCGATCCTTGAAAGACACATTCTCCTCGTAAAATTATAAAAATAATATATTATAAATAAATAATTTAAAAAATATGAAAATACAAAAAAAAATTATATTAATAAGAACTAAAATAACTATTTTTAAGATTATAAAATTTTAAAAAAATTATACAAAAAATTTTTCTATAATTTTTAATTAAGAAACTTAAAAATTATCATTAAAGTAACATTAAATAATTAATTTTATAATTATAATAATTTTTTAAGATATTTTAAAAAATAAATGAACATACATTAAAATTTATACTAATATAAATATAAAATAATTTATTGTATGATTTAAAATAAAATATTTATAAAAATATCCGAATTAACAAATAAACTAGTTAATATAAATATTATTATAAGTAAAATACATAAATGTTTACCCCTACTTAAATTTATAAGAATTAAACAATTAAGTAATATTTTTACTATTAGCTTTTAATATCAGTCTTTATTAAAATAATAAATATAACTTTTTTTAATTATCTTTTCACTTTACGTAATTTTTAGAATTTTAAAAATTATATATTATATCAATTAATATGAAATTTTATGCTTTTAAAATTATTTCATATTATTTCATAAAGATTAATATGAATTCTTAAAAATTTATAACCATAATATATATATATTTTTATATATATTTTAACATAAAGAGTGTTTATAATTCTTAGGAGACTGGCTTAAAGAATAATCATATTTTTATCTTTGCCTTGCTATATGAAATTTGCAAATTTTGTAGTCATTTGATTTTTTTTTCTAGTTGGTAGTCCAAACATCTATTTTTCCAAGTTGTTTATATATTTATTGTTTAAATTAATTTGATAATTAAAAATTATGAGGTGTTTATTTTTCATGTCTGACTTGCTACATGCATATGAACTTGTTTAAAATAATTTGATAATAAAAAAAATACGAGTCTTTATGTTTTTATATATTTATTGTTTATTTAATGTTTTGATAATAAAAAATAAAAACATTTTTCGGAATTTTAATAACTTCAAAAACACTTTCTTATTGTCCAAGAGACAACTATAACTATCACCACATGCCTCCGCCTCTGTCTCTCAACACCGATACAGCATAACGCCTAATAGTAGAGTAAGTGATAAATCCTTCAAGCCGTGAGTTTCTTATTGATTTAAGATATGTTTTCTACCCTGACTCTTCGTCGATTATCTTAATGCAGGAGTGTGTGTTTGGATTTTGCTATTTTTTTTTTCGAATTTCTTCTTCTACCCTCACTATTACCATATATTATACACGATACTTCATTAATCACCATGGTATGCTTGAATTACTTATACACACTGATTCGTATACATACTTAATGCATGTGTGATATAATGCATTCTCATTGTGTGGATGTTGATGTTGCACAATATGTATGGTATGCATGCTTGATATCCATGTTTTTTGGCACTAAGACAGGCTTGTGGTTTTGGATTTTAATCACAAAATGGGTGTTGGTGTTTCTAGTGAGCTGTGTGTATAACACATCATATTTAATATTTTCATAATAAATTATGTAAATATGATGATCCCAAGATTAATAACACATAAATATATATAAGTGTATTTTACTATATGTATAACTATTAATATAGTATACATGACTATATATAAATATAACAACATATATTTAATATACATATACATACATATATATATGTATATATAACTATATATATGTGTATATATAACTATATATATAACAATATGTATATCAACATATTATTATATATAAATGTATTTATCTACATCAATACCTATACATAGCCATATGTCTAAATATATATAATTACATGAAAAACTATATATAACTACATCTATAATCAAAAAGGGTTTAAAAGTTTTGCTTTTCAATTTTTAGGTTATGCTGGACACGGTGGATCCTAAATTGCAGGTTATTGATAGAAATGAGAAATCCATTTCGCTCCTGGATGATGGATTTGTTATTTTAACACCTGATCATGAACAATAAGCTTCATCAGAGTTGTTGCCCATCAATTTTGATGGACTGTCCAAGCTTAATACTTTATGAGCTATAATGGTCTGGGTGGACTATATCATAACGAAACATAACATTGATGATCTTTGAATTAAATAAAAATATGATCATAAGCATAATGGATGTGCTTGGCAGGGCATTCCTTGTAACTTATTGTTATATATTGATTAATATAAATGCCCTCACTAGAAGTGGAGACCCATCAAATCCCTTATTTTCCTTCAAATTTTTATTGTTAATTTTCTATATGCACTTCATTTGAATGATTTTAATTTTAT
Organism: Sapria himalayana; assembly: GCA_029783825.1. NCBI lineage: Eukaryota > Viridiplantae > Streptophyta > Magnoliopsida > Malpighiales > Rafflesiaceae > Sapria > Sapria himalayana. The sequence continues at coordinate 2,818,938 of JAREIK010001156.1, forward strand.
GTGTCACTATTTAATTTGCTATTTATTTATTCTTTTCACTACTGAGAAAATTGTTTCTTTCTTTGTAGGCAGTTCAACCAGGGGACACCATTTTTATTGGTCAGTAATTGTTCTCAGGAAGTGAAACTACTTCAGTGTGGCTGAAGGTAATGAACAACTTTCATGATTATCTGGCATGTGCCTGCAGCATTAAAATGGGTTAATGATATTGAATACTTTAATCCCAAAATATTGTTATGCTCATGTACGTCTCATGTGCTTGAGTGAACAAGTAGGGTATTCAAGGTGAGGAAAAATGATGTGGTTTGTGTGATAAAGAACTCTGCAACTTTGACATGGTCATTGTTCACCCTGCTTTTTTTCCAAATTCATATCAAGCTGTCTACACTTTCTGTATTGGTTGTGTTCAAGGTTATCAGCACTTAGGGTGCGCAAAATAAAATTGATTTTTTTTCATTGTCATATACCCGCCACACTGAAGATGTTCGACATGTAATTCTAATGATGCAATTCTTCCTCTTATTGTATAGTCATTTTCAGAATCATAATTTGTTGCAGTAGAGAAGCTTTTTTAATGTGCTATTTCTAATCTCTTAAAATTGAAAATATGTTTATCAACTCTTATTAGTGCATAAACATTTCTCAATAATTTTGCAGTACATAATTTTGTGCTAGCCTCTCCACAAAAGGTAATAATAAGAAAATGAAGAAAAAGATGAGGAAGAAAAAGAAGATGATGAAAGGTAATAATAAAATGATGAAGAAAATGAAAAAGAACCATGATAAAAAAGAAAGAAAAATAAAGCAAAAGAAAAAGAACAATTAGAAGATAAAGAATAATAATAATACGAAAAGGAAGAAGATGATGGTGATAAAAAAATAAAATGAATAATAATGAAAAAAAAGAAAAGAAGATAACAATAAAGAAATATAAGAAGAAAAAAAAAGATGATGTTGAAGATTAAGAAGAAGAATAATAAGAATAAGATAAATAATAAGTAGAAAAAAATATGAAGAACAAGAAGAACAAGAAGAAAAAGAAGAAGAAAAATGTAAGAAAAAAATAATAAAAATTAGTAAAAGAATATGATTATATTGATGTCGAAGAAGATGAAGAATAAGGAGAAGAAGAAGTATAAAAAGTAAAAAAAGTAAAAAAAAGAAAGAAGTGAGAGAAGTGAAATAAGTGAAAGAAGAGAGAGAAGTGAAAGAAGTGAAAGAAGAGGGAGAATATAGAGAAGAGAGAGATAATAGAGAAAAGAGAGAGGAGAGAGCTGAGAGGAGAGCGAGAAAAGAGAAAGAGAGGAGAGAGAGAGAGAGGAGAGAGAGGAGAGAGAATAGAAAGAAGAGAAAAAAAAGAAAGAATAGAGAGAATAGATAGGAGAGAGAGGAGAGAGAAAAGAGAGAGGAGAGAAGGAAGAGAATGAAGAAAATGTAGAGAAGGAAGAGAAAGAAAATAAAGATAAGAAAGATAAAGATAAGAAAGAAACAAATAAAAAAAAAGAAAGATAAGAAAAAAAAGAAAAAAAGAAAAAATAGAGGAAAAAAATAGAGAAAATAGGAAAAAAAAAGAAAAAAAGAAAGAATAGAAAAAACAGAAAAAACAGAAAAAACAGAAAAAACAGAAAAAACAGAAAAAACAGAAAAAACAGAAAAAATAGAAAAAAAATAAAAAAAATAAAAAAAATAGAAAAAAAAAAGAAAAAGAATATGAAGAAAAAAAAGAAGTAATAGTACTAGTTGAAAAACTAGAAAATGATGAAGATGAATAAAAAAAGTAAAAGGAGAAAAATAACAAAAAACAAAGAATAAGAAAAATGATAATAGGAATCAGAAGAATAAGGATAAGAATAATAAATAGCAAAATAAAAAGAATAAAAGATGAAGAAAAAAGAAGAATAAGAAGAACATAAAGAATATTGCAGAACAAAAGAATAATAATAATAATAATAATAATAATAAGCATAATAATAATAATAAGCATAATAATAATAATAATAATAATAATAAGCATAATAACAAGAATAAAAAAAGAAATAATTTGAAGAAAAAGATCTAAAAAGAAGTAAAAAAATAAAAAAATGAAGAAGTAAAAGTAGAGGATGAATAAGAAGAAGTAAAAGAATAGAAAGAATAAATGAAGTATAAGAAAAAGAAGGATAGGTTGAAGATGAATAAGAATAATAAAAAAACATAAAAGAAAAATATTACGAAGAATAAGAAAAAGAAAAAGAATACAAAAAAGAAAAAGATTAAAAAGAATAAAAAGAAGAATAAGAATGAGAAGAAGATAAATATA